>JAPDSC010074499.1:0-24674 GCA_026290005.1 Latrodectus geometricus | reverse complement strand
TATATATATATATATATATATATATATATATATATATATATATATATGTGTGTGTGTGTGTGTATGTATGTATTACGTACTATAAAAAAAGTGAGCAAATTATGCGCATCACTTATGTCAATAATGTGGATTAAGTGATTAAGTAATGTAATATATTAAACAATTAAGAAACACAACCGCATTATAATCCCTTTTACTTACAACTTAAGATCTAGATTTACAGTAACTTCTGTTTAGTAAAAAAAATGTATATGGATTGAGAAACTATTTTACTAGCTTTTAAGCAGAAGTTACAGTTAAATTTATTTAAGATTTCTAATTAATTAATATTTTTTCTGGTAATATGAATGGCTGAATAATGACTTATTATCGTTATTTATTCGTGGTTTAATGGCAACTTGCTTTCGATATAACGTTAAATAATTTCACTCCTATTTCTTTTCATTCTTGGAGATTGAATTAGGAATGAGAGCAAAAAATACCTACAGCAAATTTTCGAGGATAACTTAGGAAATTATCAACAATAAGATTTACTATTGATTTTTTTTTTCAAACAACTAAAAAATTAAAAACGAGGAAAAATGCTCCACATACACTATTTTCTAGGACATTATGTATCTTTCCTATCTATGAAGCCAAGCCTAAAATATATATATCACCTTAAGATTGTTTGAAAAAATACAAACCACTTAACTGTATACATTAAAACGACAAACTTGAGTGCTTCTGAACTTTTTGAAGCGAATGCGGGCGCACCCACCTCCTTTTTATACATTATGCGTCCATGAAATAAAACCCCACATAAAAAATATCTTTTATGGTTGAAGAAAAAAAAAAAAGACCAGTTCTAAACAGGTATTATCAGCATGAAACCTTAATAGCACATCATCTACCATACACCATCGTGTTCTTTTTGTGAGCATTTGATGGATATATACATACATAAACATTGACTGCAAATACGGATGAAGAGCTTTCATAAAGGGGCATCTTGATTCTTAATAAATTTTACTCAGACCCAACCCTATTTCCATTCATTAATTTGTCGAGGGAACTTGAATGTGTGCGCGTAGAAAATGAGTTTTAAGAAGAAACACTCACAATACTAGGAGACGCATTTATTTTGAACTAATTGGCAGACACTTTCTCAATTACCATATTCATATTCTTCACTCCCAGTTTCCCTTAAAAAATGGTCTGACTTATAATACTCATTTGGGAATAGATTATATTAATAAGAATCTCTTTAAGGATGCAGCTAAAAATGTCTAAAAATTCGGTAATTGAATATTTTAGTTGTCAATTAATTAATGTCACAATTTTTCACGTACATTTTTAATGCATTATTTAAGAATAAAACTTTTTGTGATATAACTCGTTACAATAACAAACACAAATGTATCATTTAAATAGTAATTTTATTAGAGAATACTTAAAGAAAAAAAATGGAAACTTCATATACGCACAATTTTATTTTGTAAGTTTTGTGTAAAGGATTTAATTTTTATAAGGCTATCTTGATTACAATATTTTAACTCCATTTTAAACACAGAATATTACTAGTATTGAATTACTTAGTTCAGAATATTGCTCACTATCCATCACAAATACAATCATTAAAATTAAAAAATGCTGCTTGGAATGATTAAAATATTTGTTACCTTAAGTATCATTTTTAAAGACTAGATAATATGAATGTATAGAATTTAAAAACAACAAGATTTCAGTCATTGTAACATAGACTGACTATTTGGGGATTTAAAATTGCTGTTTTTTTTTTTTTTTAATTTATTTTGTTTCACATATGCATATAGTTTTTATTTTTATAACATTGCATTTATTTTGTTTTATGTATAATTGTTGACAAGTTATACAGACCAAAACTCATCAAAAATACGATCCACCTGAAATTTAGCTTATACAATTAAAAAAACAATGAGAGGAGAGTGAAAAAGTTTAAAAATTCTGCAATAGTAACAACGTGGATGAGGGCCATTTTTCAATGAGAGTATCATCCTCGATTTTTAAAATAGAAGAATTATTCCCTTCTCCCTCAATCGTTAACGAAATCCCTACCATTTAGAAAGATTGCACCCTGCATTTGATGGATTGGTGTCGCCCGTAGCAAGAAAGATAGCAAAAGCTAAAACCACTATAATAATAGGCGAAAAGTTCAAGTAATTACTGGCGCACGCTGTCTTATGCACATTTAGAACATTAACGGGGGAAAAAAAGAGGAAGAAAAAAATCGCAGAATGACACGAAAGAAAGATTCAGTAAGGGGAAGAGTTCAAAAGAAAAGAATGAAGGAACATCCCTTTTCAATTGTTGAGTTCACACTTAAATTGTCTTAAAGTGATAGTCGTGATATGAAGAGTAATATGTTTACACCTTGACAACACCGAAGAAAGGTTGAATTTGAAGAATCATCTGTGCAATCAAAATTCGAAGCAGGTTTCATTAGTTTCCTCGTAGTATTATTGCAAAATATGGATTGCTGGTATTGAACTTGATTGTTTTGACATTTTACAAACGTAATAATAGAAAAGTTAACCTCTATTCATAAATATGGATTTACGAAAATTGAATTTGCTCAGCTATTCTTGAAATATCCTTTGAATTTATGAAAATGAACAAACAAAACAACTCAATCTAAATATATTGAATTTAGATATTTGCTGTCTCATATTAACAGAAATCTAATCAAATAATAAACATTTGTTTAATAAATTTCAAATTGTAGGTGAATAATATTTATAATTTATACTTAAATTAAATTAACAAATTTACATAAAAGGATTTTCTCATAATGCATTTAATTTACTATTTTAGCAGTGTAACACACTATGAATTTATTGAAAGGCAGTTATTACTTATCAACATTTTCAGCATTTTTAATAAAAAAAAATTGGACTGTTGTTAACAAATACGATTATTCATCAACGGTTATACAACTGTCAATGGCAGAGATATTTTTTGGTATTACGGTAAAAATATGAGAATGAAAGTAATCATTAATAAATTACTAAAATTTCTGTTTAAAAATAGTTTTTTTTTAAATATAAAATTAAATAAACGTGTGTAAGTATTGGAGTTAATAAGATACTTATATTATAAAAAATTGTTTAACTGACATGATTTGGAGAAACTATAAAACATGTCAAAAATAAAAGGATTTATTAAACAAATTAGAAATAAAATACTAATTAAGTTGAAAGCATTATATCTAGAATTGATTTTATCATTCAGAAAATTTAAATATATAATAAAAACAAAACTTTTATAATTTCAAATTTTTAATTCAAATAATTAAACATTAAAACATTTATTTATTTAAGCTTTTACTAATATGAAATATTTCCTTTAAAAAGAAACAATTTCCAGCAATTGCTGCAGTGTTTAACGTTTTACTTTCTCGAGCGAAATTTCTCAAATATATGTAATGTCATGAGTGATAGTATATATATTTCACTTTATATTATTAATAAAGTCTGAAAATCTGGCTTTAATTATTTTTATACGAATTCATTTTATATCGCTAATATTAAAATACACGATATTTCTATTATTGCATGCAAAACTACGCAATTTATCGCTGATTAATATTCAAATACTTGAAATATCTTTTTGAAATTTTATACTTTGTGAATGTTATGTAACTTTATAATTTATTAAGGTATTCTTCCAATATTTCGTGAAATTCATTCGAGATAAATGTTATAATATATTAAATAACATTTATCTGAAACAACAATAATAACAATTATTATTATTAATTTAACTGGAAGATTTATTAAGTTTATTAACTTGGAAATAAATTTTATCTTTTCAGTGTAAATGAAATGCTTTTAAAGCTTTAGAATATCTTGATATTCTTTCCAGAATATCAATGTGCAATTTATAAAAATTTATTTCCAAGTTAGGAGTTATGAAAAAAATTGTAAGTCAAAAGAAAGATTTTCATAAAAAAAATTTAATATTCAACTACTAAGTATCTAATATTTTCTTCATATAATTACATGTTGTAAAACTGAATTCAAAGCATTCATGTAATTTATAAATTTTAGCAGATGTTAGTGTTTTTAAATATTTAAAATACAAATTTATTCATCATAAATTTCTAATATTCTGCCAATAGTCATGCTTTGAAAATGATATATTTCAGTTAGTTATATATGAAAATAATAAAAATTAAAAAAAAAAATGAAGCAAATTTTCTCAATTACATATTCGACAAAAATTAGTAGACATTCTTAAATTGGGCCACAGTATTTTGCTGATAATTTAGTCCAGAAAAATGGCGTCTCACACCATCATCAGGGTTGATGCATTACAAATAATTGTTACTCTGATTACATACCAAACGAAAAGTGCACGAGACACTTTTTTTTCTATGAAACATGCCCCACTTTTTTACTAAAAATCCTACAACACACTTTTCCCAAGCGCTTTAATTATAATTGAAGGAGACTTTCAACCAAGTAATAATGGACTGAGAAAGAGGCCTACACGCAGGGTTTGAACCTAGCCAACCATCTGACCTTTCAAGGTCGCTGCTTAGGCCCCTTCTGCCCTTTGATTATATTTGGCCGTCACATAAGAATTTTATGTAATAAGAAGTAATTGGTTGAAGTTTCTTTTAGATATTAGGCAATTTACTTTTGGAAAGGAATAATTTATTTTCCTTAAACTTATATTTTTTGTACTTTTATTTAGTTATATAAGACCAGTATTATTAAATTAATGGAAAATTTATGATGATAATAGAAATTTACATATTGAAGCTTAAATATCATTAGAATGCAATTTTTTTCAATAATAAGCAAAGCACAAAATTTTAGGCAGCAATAATTTTGAAAAAGTGCTGAAACATGATATGATTTATTTATAATTAAAGATTTATACTTTTAAGATGTACCAATGTTACACGGAAAAAATTTATTTTATTAATTATGAACATTTCAAATAGCAAGGCGAGTTTTAGGTAACTTCGCAAAAAAATAATTACTAATTAAAGTAGATTAAAGTTCTCATGAGTTTTTATAGTAAGCACTATTTTATAACAAGGCAAAATAGGATCTTAATAATTTACTGTTTGCAAAAATAGTAAAAATAAATTGCAGTGAAAAAGAATTATTACTATTATTTACAATAAAATGCAAATAGGGTATTAAGTTAAAATTTTCTTGTTGGGAGGAAACTTAGTTTTTCTTGAAATATCGAAGAGCTTATTTGTGCAAATTAAGATCGAAATATTATTTAAAAATATAAGACATAATTAAGTAAATGAAGTAAGAGAGAATAAATAAATATTTTATAAATTTCTATTATCTAAAATCAAAAAGTAAAATCACTTTTTAAATTTAATAAAGTATTCATATCTACGATATAAACTGAATTGGTTTAGTTGCATATTTCAGGCATTTTGCAATGACATAGAAAATTAAATCTTATTTCTCATATTTAAATAAATTATTTTCTAAACGATTATTATTTAATATATCAAGTATGATGAAATGTATATAACTGATCACAGATTACATGTCTCATTTAATGTATATTAAATCTCATTAAATGTAAATTTATCTTTTTCTATACAATCTATTAGCATTGTTTATTTTGAAGTCTATGTAATCATTATTAGACTGTGCGAAAATATATCATTTAAATAAAAGTCCAAGAAATTGGAAATTTGAAGCTTTATTTAGTGATATATAATGTGGGTAATTTATAAAATTTTTGTGCTGTTTCTACTATCTAATGCAAAAATGTTTTACGAAATTTCGAAAACTATGTTTACCTGAGTGAAGTATAACATCCCGACTATAAAATTATGAGAACAAATTTAACTGGAATCTATATGTTAAACATATTTAAATATATTATCTGAAACCATTTTATTTATGCCTAGTAATCAATTATCAGGTAGCCCCATATAAGATATCATCATCATCATCGTCATGTGAGTCCAATTAAAAGAAAATAAATCATAAATTGTTGTTAATTAACAATTTAAAGAAAGTAAAATCTAATCACCATCATTATTAAGATTAAATGAACAAGATTTGAAATTATTTATAATATAATGACTAACAGAGAGTCATTATTTTAGGTTAAATATAAACACATGCACTCAGAACGTTGATCAGAACCAAAAATATAAGCAAAAAGTATTCATTTTTCACATATATTAAAAGTTATTTTGTATAAATTCTGTATTAAAAAAATAAACGTATCAAAATTTTGTATTTTGAAAAATTATAAATAGAGTCCCATTTTCTCAAAATGTTTATTATGATTTAAACTTATTATTAGAATAGATGCAAAATTATTTTAGGTAAAAAAATTATTTTAAATTATTATTAATTAAATAAAACATAATATAAATAATGTTATAAAGCAATCATATTTTTTTTGCAGTTAAAAGCAACAAGATACAAAATACTTATTCTCAATACTCAAATTTTATAAATTGGGATACATATTGGGAGGAAATCCAATGTGTATATTGTTCGAAATTCTAATGTTTCAAAATTGTAAGGAATAATGATCATATTTCAAAGTTCAGTAAATTAATTGTGTATATATAATTATATCTAAGCAACAACCGTGACAAGTTTCATGGAATAGATATAAACATATGTATGGACATTTTTAATGGTAAGGAAACAATTTAGAATAAGATTTCATGTAAAAAAATGAACCAAACCATCTGTTGCTTTGTAACTTATTCCTACCGATCACGTCAAATTCTAAATTTGAATGCTTATGTGGCGTGATAACAAGTCATACAAAACGATCGACTTAACCTCGGCTATAAATGTGGAAAAAAAAAAACAAAAAAACAATCTTACAACTCATATTCTGGACTTTTATATGTAAAAGCAAGGCCCACCAAAGATGAACAGAAACAAACCGCACTATTATTTTGTCACTTGAAGATCTCAACTGACAATAAATAAAGCAGAGGTGGAAAGAAACTCCCCCTAAGGAATCGATCCAAACCTCCCTATTCCCATTCCCAGAATGCTAAAGCATCTTGTATAACTTCTAAATAAAAAGCCCCCTAAAACAATAAATAACGTAATGGGGTGTTTTGGCGAGGCAGTAATAGAGGTAGATATTGCCGTATTATGCATATTGGTGTGTTAGCGGAAAAAGTACGACTATTATGGGAGCTCGTGTAACGCGCTAGGTGTTTCCACAGTCACTTGTGTTATATCTAATTTATTCCGTCTGATCATACCTACTGCCAAATTGGGAAGGGAACTTCTTTCTTTTATACAGTCAATCAATTTAAACTCTATTGTTACTACAACTAAATTTACTTTAAATAATAAACTGTTATTATTCTAACAATAAGTTCATAGAAATTTTTTTAACAAAAATTTCAAAATTACTGTTTCTCTATTTACAATTATTAATGAAATAACATTGTTTTATTTTAAAATGGTATAATAATCTAGTATTAAATTTCAATATTTTCATAATCTTTTAAAATGTATAAAACTTAACATATATGCGTAATTTTAAAACAAGATAAAAACCACAATTTTACTAACAATAAAATTATATAATCACTATTTTACTAACATGCAACTCCTTTATAATTCAGTCTTTAAGTAACCCTGTTATTTCACGAATAAGAAATGATATATTCCAACAATATTAAAAAAACGCGTTTTAATCGTAACTTAAGAATTCATATTTTACGAATTTTCTATTCATTTTGTCATCGCTTTCTATAACATTTAAATTAGCACTATCGCATATTAATCCCAATATTTCTATAATAATATGATTAAAAAAATTTTATTTATATAAATAAAAAATTATTCTGCCTGTTTACTGAATTTTTATCCTTGTTTGGATTCCAAACCACAACTTGGAATAGAATGAAAACTGTCAGAATATTGGTTTTTGGAGAAAATATAAGTTAGGATTCATTTCAAAATTTGACTTACAGCACTTGAAATTAGTTTTAATTAATATAAATTTGAACTCACGTTAAAGTTTCAAAAAGTTTGTTTTATGATTGGAAAATATTACGAAATCAAATTATTATAGTTTAGTAATATTGAATATAATCATAGTAACTGCAGATGGTTGTTTTTATTTTTTTAAATAAAAAATAATTGATAATAGTATATAATAGATATTTAAAAACAATATTTGACACTTGGAAGTATATGAAACATTCAGCCCATCGAAAAAGAAAAAGAAATGGGAATGCTGTTTAATAGCTTTTAAGATGGCTGCAATGTACACCGTGAAGAATATTTTTTACTACTAACTGTAACATTGGCTGAACAGATCTATTTAAAGCTCGAAATAAGCTTACCTTCGTGACGATTGTTGTGTGCGTGAATACTTGTTAATTCGTTCTGCTAAATCTTGCAGTTCGAGGTCGATGGATTCCCAAGTCGCCCCACCCTTTAAGAACTCTTTTAAAATTGCTGCATCTTTTTGAAGATCAGTTAAGGTCGTTGCTAAGCTCGATGATTCTTCTTTTGTTGACTATAGGAAAAAAAATTAATTATTTCATAAAAGCATGCAGTATAATATAGAAGTTTTGTACTTATAACATATGATGAGAACAATACTTTATTCTCATTGAAGTACTTTATGCGTTTATAAGCACGTTTTAAAAGCGAAAGTTTCTTAGAGAAAAGGAAAGCTAAGATTATAGCTTTTAAAAAGTGTTTCTAATTAAATATTCCACTTAATATTTATTTTTAATAACTAATGAAAATTAAATGATTAAATGTATGCAATGGAGTTTCAAAAAACAAAAGGAAAAATTACGAGTAATAACTAAAAAACTAAAAATGAAACGAAATTTGTGTGCATTTTTAAAGACATTGCTTGTTTGTAATTCTCCTTTTATTTGTGAATGAAGAAATATTTTTTGAAACTTGCAACTCTTCCGTAATTAAAAATATCAAATTTAAATTTTAGAAGCAAGAAAGTTTACACATTCATGTTTATAGATTAATTTGTGATATTCAGTCACTGAATCATATTTAAAATTTTAAATATAGAACTTTTGAAGTTTCAAAGGAATTGATGATTAAATCTTTTTCATTAGTATAGCAATATTTAAATCATTTAGTGTCAATAAATGTTTTGAATAAATGAATCAATTAAATGAATTTCGATAAACTTGAAAAATATATTTCAATTTTTGAAAATAGTTGGGAAAACCTAGAGCTTTATTTCTATTAATGGTTTTTAAAAAGAAATAGTCATTTAATCAAATAACCAAGGAAACAAAAAATTCATGTCTCAAAAAATGTATTAAGGAATATTTAATTTCGAATTCATGGGTGAAAGCTCTAATATTATTTTAAGTTTTGTGAATTTCAACAAATAAATTCCTAATTCAGAAAAGAAAAAACTTTTTTCTGAATAATTATTTGTATTCTAAAATAAAAATCCAAATCCAACAAATTAAAAAATTAACAATGAGAAAAATCTTAAATTTAATGAGTCACTGTTTACAACAATTCAACAAATTTTATTTCAGTAAAGAGGTATAATTTTTAAACAAGGAATCTTCAAACCAAAATATTGCTACAAATTTAAATCATAGTAACTATAAATTCTTATTTAAAATTAATTACTGTTACATTAAGGTTTTTTCTATTATTTAGTGTTGGCAAATTTACAAAAGAAAGGAAATTGCTATTCTTTTGAAATTTAAGGTGCTTACATTTATGAGGCGAACATCCCCATAACCAACTTCTTCAGATACATTTTCAAGAACTTTAACGTTATAGAGCAAAACGCGAAGTTTCTCCCTGTAATTTTTCCATTTGTTGCATATAATTTCCAGTGAAGTAAGTTGCTTCCCATTGCTGTAAGAAAATTAATCACATTGTTTATCAAAATGTTAAGGATAGGAACGTTAAAACATAAGATAAGTATATGTATAATGGAATATATTTGTAATAAGAGTTAAAATTTATATTTTCATGGAAACATTAATCCCACGCTTGTAAATTTGGAGTGATTTATTTACCAAGGATTTTCTAAGTTTACATGTAATTGTCATAGCAAATTTAGAAGATATTTAATATTATTTTAATCATTTTAACTTTAAATAAAATGTAAAATACGATTAAAATAATCCTTTTAAGAAGTAAAATACTTTTGATTATTTTAAACTAAGATAATCTTAACGTGATTATTATTTTATTTTGTACGTAATATGACCGCATTTAAAACCTATTTTGTAAATTATAAACACATCGAAAATGTATAGGCTTCTATATTATACTCTCAATAACACATTTTTCTTGAATATACATTAATTTTGATTTACTATAATAATTAATATATTTTTAGATTAATCAAACTTAGTATATTTAGGACCTTTTAGTATATTTATAACTAAAATATTTAGGATAAATATTTTTGTATGAATTGAATTAATGACTTTTTTTTTGTTTGTGAAAATAATATTTTTTGAATAACTTAGAAAAAGGTAATTTTAAAGTATTTAATTTTCGTATGAAAGAGATGCACAAAAATATTAGAAAACGCTAACAAAAATAATGTTTATAACCTTAAGAAATGGTATTAATTGAGCAAAACGAATGTCACAATGTGACAGATGCAAATAGTAGGTCCAGCCTCTCTTCTTTTCTTCGTTAGTTTTCCTCCCTATTTCGCAAAGCGATCTTTAATCCAGCCGGAAGGAGGATGGTTCACCTTAGCACGTGATGCGAAAACTGATAGCCCCCTATTTTTGTATTTTTACCTATATATATTTTACTGGCAGTCTGATCACGTTCATGACTATTCAGCAAGTGAGAGGGTGTCGCGACTACTTTTTCTATTTAAATTTTTGTTTCCGTGACACGTCGCGAGAGTTCGATTTAAAATTGGTAATAGAAAAAAGTCGTACACATTTTTTTATTCCTTAAATTGTTTACACCTTGAAAATTTTACAAAACTTTTATACGACATTTAGTCAAATTCCGTGCAGTTGTATCATTAACAGCAATGATGCATTTTTAATTAAAAAATAGGGCTCTTTTCATCAGAATAAAATCATAAGCTATTATAATTTGTACCGAAAAATAAAGATTTTTAATTTATTTTAGAAAGGGAAAATACACATAATTTAATATAAAGGCATATATGCCCCAATATTAAATAATGTTCTTTGTAATATTGAGGAGAAAGATAGTTTTGATAAGAAAGCAATCTTCAATATATATTTCGTTGATAATTTAAGATGACTAATACAAAAATATTGTTCCTAGAAAATTTTATTAACTCATTTGCTCTTTTAAATGGTATTTCTAGAGTGTATAATGAAATGCATAATCAAAGTTACTATATAATATATTATAAATATAAAGATTATTTTTCAGCATAATTTTAATAAGACTTTTTTACTTTGTATTTATTTGCCAAATAAAATATAAAAGAATTTTAAGGTAATTATATTCCGTATATTAATTTCTGAGTTATACGCAGAGTTAATAGGTAAGACAGAAATAAATTCGTTAATATTTCTTTTGTGCAGAAATTTAGAATCTCATTTTAAAATATACTTCTGGAAGTTTTGGCAAAAGAAAAAACCATATTTTTGTCTCATTTTCAAAACTATATTTGTATGGAAATTAGAAAACTATTTTTATTTTCAATGCTATAAAAACATTAATTGCCCATTTGAATGTAAAACAAATTTTAAAATTTGTTCATTTCCATCATAAACAAACTTGATTTTGATATAATGAAAAAAAATCATTTAGAACTTTCTTTCAAAAAGAATTCAAAATTTTGAACAAGACAAATGAAGAATATGCATTTTCTCTGTAACCCAAAAAGAAGATCTAATCATGTTGGTATCAATAGTTAATAGAATAAAAAAAAAGTTGAAATATTTTGTAAAATATATGGATATATTTCATTAGAATATATCTATGTGATATTTTACAAAATATTTGAAGCAAAAGTAAATGTCATGTTATGCCTTTCTACAATAAGATCATCGCAAAACATTTTGTAAAATATATTAAAATTATTCACAAAGCATAAGATAAATTTTCTAAAAATCAGAAGGGATGGAAATAGAATTTTTATTTGTAATGTAATGAGAAAATTTATACAATGTATAGAGAAGAAAGCCCATTGAAACTTGAAAAAAGGGAATTTTAATTATATTTATAGTTTCCTTAAGAGATAAAAGCAATTATTGCTCTTTAATTTATAGCAAATTTTAGTAGTCTCACGTCTTTCTATCGTAAAAATATTTTAATGAACGAGAAGGGTTTTAGACTATATTTATTTATATCCTTTTTTATTACTTTTGAAAATATAACTCAATGGAAGGAAAAGCATTAATGATTCACGTTTTCTTATTTATGAGTTGATGATGGCTTTCTGCATTTATAACAACGAATCATAAAATTCTCTCCATAACACTGATTTCATGCCCGATGTAATGCTTCAATAGGATTAGTTTTTCATTAGTGCATCACTATTATACATGTTTAGTATTATTATTATAATAATAATTCACATTTCTCAAATTTGAGCAAAACTGATGCAAAAACCTTAAAACGAAATAACGCTATTGTTTTATCTAAATGCAAATTATTTAAAAATAAAATAAAAAAATAAAAAAAACATTTTCTACCTTAACTGAATTTAAATATTATCATTACGAAAAATACAAAATTTTTAAAAGATATTATTAAGAAATTTTAAAATTTAAAATATATTATTATAAATACTATTTAATCTTATGAGATTAAAGAGTTTAATCTTAGTAGATCTTAGTAGTAAATATATTTAATCTCACGAGATTAAACAATATTTGCGTTTCATTAACTTTTAGTATGAAATAGAAAGTTGAACCTAAAAATTCTTTAAGAAATAAAGTTCATAATTTAACTCAAATTTAAATACAATTATTTTATGATTTGTAATAACTTTGTTAGAGGAAACTGAAAAAAAAGATGTAATTTATTAAGAGAATCTAGAAAAAGGAAAGTAAAAAATATGCATTAAATAAAACAATTTTTTATGTGCAGAATGCATCTAAACCAAGAAATCAAACTAAATTGTTTCACTTAACATTATAAAATACAATGAGTACAGATAGATTAAATTTTTAAAATTTAAAATTTTATACTTGTAAAATTAATTTATTTAATTTAAAAATATTTTATTGATATATGAATACAAAACCATTTAAATATCTCTTTTTAATCAAAGCAAAAATTATATTTGAATTAATGAAGTTAAACATTTCAAATTAATTATTTAGTTTCAAGGCATCTGCATGAAAAACACTAAAGTTATATTCCACTGAAGAAAGCTTGTTAGATAGCCAGAAACATATGTCTTAAGCTCTCACTCAGTAATAAATTACAGTGCGTGCCTCTATTAAATTCTGAATTTGTTTTATCGGAAGATAAAAAATACCACGCGCATTAAACTTTAAAAATTAAGGAACACTAAAATTACCAAAAATATTTAAACATATTTTAGAAGATTCTATTTATTATGAATATATATTTATTATTGAGTAAAAGCAGAATAGTTTGCACACCGATTTTCAAAATAATTTTTTTTAAGATTTTATTTTTCTACTTGTTTTTATATTTTAAAATAGTAATTTATTTGAGAAAATATTAATGATTTAAATAATACGAAAATTGTAATTTTAAAATAAAGCATATACAAATATGATTTATTGAAGAACAATCGAACACCTCGAAATCAAACATTTTGAAAGATTCTAAATTGTTATAAATATACAAACGAACATGATATGAAACTTCGCAGAAAACTACAATATTAATCAAAAGCATATCATTTAGGATTTAATATTTATATGGTAGATGAAAATAGTAAGGATTCAAAATTAAAACCACATCTAGTTAATCAATAGAATTGGAGGTAATGTTATTTAACGCTGAAATATGATGATCAAAATCATACCAAAATATCTTTTCTTATTACAGACATCAAATATATAGAATTCAAAGCAATTAATTATGTAAATTCAAAATATTTTATTTATTTAAAATACAATTTAACAACAGATTTATATTTTATTTTTATCAAAGATATATGTATCAAAACTTTACATTCATAATTTGTTTTACTTTTATATGTGAAGAGAATAAATAAAGAGAAAATATTAAGAAAAACATAAAATGAATAAAGTTCATACAATGAATCCCTCAAACAAAAATACTACATGAAAAGAATAAATTATTATAAATATAACCACCGTTAAATATTTATTTATTGAAGAATAAATAATAAGAACTTTATTGAATAAGGGCTCATTTTACAAAATTTATTTAAATGTTTTTTATAGATAGATTATAATTTAGTGAAAAATGCTAGAACGCTTAGTATAGTACTTAATAATAGAGAATAATTTTTAAAACCTTGAAAAAACAATTCAAGGTAAATGCTGTGTTTTGAAACTACTATGAAAAAAATATAAAATGAAATTATTATGATAAAAAAAGTTTTTTTTATATGATTTCATTTTTATTTGATATAATATAAAAAATTATGGAAAAACGGAAAAAGGGATGCTAGCGAAAGAAAAATCTTTGAAGCGTAATACCTGTGACGGAAGCTAACATCCCACATTTTGATTGGATGCCGATCACGTTCATCTTAAATATCGAATCTCTTATTGGTCATACAAATCACGCACACATCGCACATTAGTGTCACATCTGGAGATCGAATTCTAAACGCATTTATGTTTTTATCTTTTGTTTCACGGGTATGAAATCTAATCAGATATCCATAAAAGAACCATCGATACGTTTCGTTCTTTCAAGAAATTTTTTTTGTTTTCAAAGTACTGAAATAGATTTTTTTGCTCTAACAACAGCAAATATTTAAAAGATTACATAATTAGTACATTCCTTTAAGGCTATTTTTATTTATCCGCAACTTTCTTCATTGTATTATTTTCCATTATATATTGTTACCTTCCTAGACAATGGTTTATAAAGAAAATAAGTGTTAAGATTGAAATATTAAACATAAATATTAAAACAATTAGTAAACTTTGTAACTATAATGAAAGTGAATGATTTTCTAAAAGAAATTCTCGAAGAACTTGGTAGGAGTTTTAAATTTTAATTCAGTTTATAACATTACAATTAAGATATGTTTAGAGAAAAAGGTCATATGAAAAAAATCTGTCGTTGGTATTATAAAATAGTTACGTTAAAATTAAGTAAATTATTTTAAGTAAAAAAAGAAATCATAAAAAGCAAATTTATAGACAAGAAAAGTTGTATTAAATTAAAACCAAAAATGTTCTTTACCATTTATATAACTCCCATTTTATCCTATTTTTTAACTTCGAAATTATCTTGCAATTTTTTAAACACGTATAGGAACGTATTGTGATATTACAAATTTAATTTTTAACAAAAAAATTTAAATTTATAATCATTCCTCGTCTAATAGATCTTGATGTGAGTCGTATGTGAGATTATTTTGATAAATTGATAAAAGGATGAACTTACCATTTACATTATTTGGCTGGAAAATGACCTGGAGCTCGAAATTATTCAATATATATGGACAACATTTTTTAATATTAACTGTTTATTGTAAAGAAACACATATTTCTGTTTTAATTTTTATTTAAGCGTTTAAATTTAAATTAAACCTAAAACCATAATTATGAACAGGTTTTAAGCCATCTAGAGTGTTTTCTTTGTAAAATAGACATATTTATTAATTAGTTTTTATAAATCTTTTAATTTTGATTGTGTGAATTATTACGAGTTATTAGCTAATTCACATAAGGAATGAGCAAGATTTTCTAATGAATATCTGTGGATTTGTTTTGCTCCAAATTAGAATAAAACTATTCAATATTTTCGTTATGATATTGCCTTCAGAGGAAAATTCAGAAAATTTGAAAAAAGTTCATTTTTTGTTTCATAACTTAATATAAATTTTGCAATAATTGCATCTTGATGTCAATATTTGTTATTTTATAGGTAAATTGTAAAAAAAAAAAAAAAAAAAAAACGGGAATAAATATTACGTAACATTACAGTAACAGTGATAAAAAGAAGAAAACTGTTTTGAAGCAAATTAATATATTTTAATTTCATTTTTTTATCAGTTTAATCAAATGTTGTGAGTAAACAAAATTCATAAATAAAATAGCATTTTAAAATAATTAAAAAAAGAATAAAATCTTAGATTATTTCATATAACATAAACCAACTCAAATAAAATAATACATTGTATTCATTCTTTTTACTTGAGCAATAGAATCAAATTAAATTTTAATTGCATCTAATAAGTAAATTTTATAATAAAACTTAGTTAACCACACTTATAATGCTTTTGAAAATTTTCGTGAATAAAAAATAAATGTAATGAAACAAGAATGAAACTACTACATTTTTTCAATGATCTTTGTATTCCCTTCAGTATTAATTTGTTTGAACATGACTAATATAAATACAAATTTCATAATTCAGGTTGTTTTAAAAAATTTTGACATTTGTTAATAAACTTTGCACCTATGTATCTCTGTTTAGTATTTTTAGTAATTTTATCTGCACAAAAATCAAAATATAATACAAATTTCATAATTGAGGTTCCTTAAAAAATCTAACTTTTGTTAGCACACTAAATCAAAAATCTGTATGAGATTCATCATTATGTAGCCTCGTGTTAAAATTTATGCAAACATTAAACTAAAGCATATGTAAATATATGTCTCAATGTTGTTAAAAAAATTTAATAATAGAAAAAGTCTATTTATTGATCTTTTCTATTATTTATTTATTTTTCTTTTGTAAGTTATATATAGTCAGATGTATTATATATATAAAAATATGTTACACATACAAATGAAAATTCTGTATGAATTAATGATTTTAAACTAGTTAGGATATTTTTAAAAAAGAAGTTGCTAGTTTCTACATTTTAATTGAGATTATTATAAACTATTAGTAATATATATATATATAAAGATAATGATTTCAAACTATTCGTATAATGAGGAGTTTAATAACGCAAAATGTAATAAATATTTATTGAACTTTTGTTTTTTTAACTATGTTATTGGATTTAATAATAATTGTTTAAAATCGTTTTTTATAGATTGGTTTTAGTACAAATGAATAAATTATAATTATAATTAAATAAGAGGATTACCAAAAAAATTAAGTTCATATAATACTCTATTTAATGTAAAAATTTAACGTGTTCTATTAAATTATCCTAAACATTGTTCGACTAAATATTATGATACCTTTTTGGTTGCTCAAATGAAAATATTATTTTCCCTACATGACCAGATTTCTAAAATAAAATTTTGGTTCTCACCCAATCGGACTGTGCTAATTTCGTTGAAAGAAAAAAAAAATCTCTCAGTGAACGGAAACATATTAAAAGGCTCATTAAAGCTCACAGAGAATTATGATAATAATTAAATGACATCCACTAATTGCCATTAGGCTTTATAATATTTTCAGCAATGAATGATAGCTTCCTGAAAAAAATCGTGGCGGTAATTTTGATGTATCCCTCCTCTTTCCTCGAGCTGAAGATCGTGCTCAGAATTCGCATTGAAATATCATCTATAAACTGCTGATAAGTTCTGCATTCAAAGCAAGTTTTGGCACAATGTAACTGTTGCGGACTGATGCTTAGTTAAAGTTAAAAAGTAGGGAGGAAACCAATATATTATTAAATTCATTACTTTTGATTTTTTTAGAAGAAGTTTTGATGTGGTGAATAATCTAACTCACTAAGAATGAGTAATTTTGAAACTATTTTCATTAAATGGATTTATATAGTAATAACTAATATATAAATACATTAAAATTTCAATATTTAATAAAATGGTACGTTATAAATATACATATATTTTATCATTTACTATTTGCTATAGGCAACAATATCAATGGATTTAAATTCATATCTTTAAAAAATACCACAATGAAATGAAATAATATATTCTTCAATGAAATATTAGAAATATTTTGATGATGGAGTGAAAAAAATAAAATGAGTTGCCTTACTTTTCATAGATGTCTTCCCATCGCTGATACAGCTCAGTAACTTCATTTTTCAAAGAACAATCTTTGTAATCCAAATTACAGCCGTGGTCTGTCATGAAACGATGCACTTCAAGATTTACGGCAAGAAGCTGCTCTTTTGCATTCTGCAATGTTGTCATTACCGTCTAACAAATGAAAAAAAACAAAAGTAGAAATTCGAATCATTTAAGATATGAAGGGAGAAATGTATGGGGAATAAAAATATTGAGAAAGAAAATATCGAATAATATCGTTAACCTCTTACTTAATTAAACTCAGTATTTCATGAAACATCTTTTCATCAGATTGTAAACAAATTTAAAGGTGGCGTCTTTACATTAATGTATAAATAAAATGAAATAAAATAGTTATCAAACTGGGACAGTTTTCGATTAAAAGTATTCTAATATTTGATGACTTTAAACAATGGGAAAAACTGTTTAATAAACTGTTTTTGTTGTCTTGTGAAGTTATCAAGGATAAATACGAAATTAAATCATCGAGTTCAGTAGAAAATCGGTAAAAATATTGCCCTTTATTGTATAGTTTTTATTTTAATTTAAATAGGTTCTTTTGAATAACAGAAATAGATTTTGTTTGTATAATGTTGCAAGACGATTTGACAGCAACTTTGATTTAATTCTAAAAATGATTTTGTAAAATTAAGACACGTAAACTAATTCTTTATGTTCCTAAATTTTACACCAAGAACGCAATCAATTTGGAAATTCATTAGTTGAGTAAATATGCGTTAAGCAAAATAATGTGATATATATCTATATCTATCTAGCTATATATATTCAAAAGAATCTATTCTAATTTTTTTATTCGGAAATGTACGTTAATATTAAGATGTTTTAAAACAGAAATCGTGAACTTACATTACTTTAATTGAGTAAAAAGGATGCCATTAGAGTTTATAACGTATATTTTCTTCTCAACCGCAATTTTTGGGTTGCCATTTGTTAATAGATTTATTACTTTCTTTGAATGAGAGAGAGAGAGAGAGAGAAGAAAGGTGTCAGTTAATGACACAGATACATATATCTTTCTAGACAATGTTTTCAAACTGATAACTATAGTTAACTTAATTTTAACATGTGCTTCAGTCATAATTTTTTCAATTTCTTTCCATCTGGTGTCTGTTCACGAATATGTCTTTCGTAATCAATTTTCACGGTGTTAAAACGACTATTTCAAATTGTAAATATCAGTCTTTAGCTACCGAGCTGAAATTACACTATTCACTTCATCTTTCCATCATAAAAAAAACCCAAGGAGTAAAATCACGATTTGTTGGTAGTCATTGTGAATTAGATTTTTTTATTGAATCTGTAGAATAGTTCTATTCTCGGAGTATAATTATCTACTGTGAAGAGAGGACTCGTCAGCTGTGTGTGGACGAAAAACAGTTAAAGTCCTTTAGGTTTTCACTTTAAAATTGCGGTTTGATGGATGGCAAAAATACTTGACAAAGTAATTTTGGCAAATCTATTATATGAATGTATAGACTTCTTTTTTTTAATTTGGCAAAAAGAAAAATGTTTCAATAACTCCCATAGATTTTATTGTAGTTAGCAAAAATTAATGTTTCCCCTTATGTTAACTATTGCACGTTGATTCGACAGAAAAAAAATTATTTTGACATTATTTTAAAATTATTAAAATCCATTAATTCATGAACAGTTTTATAACTGTAAATAATGTTTTATTCGTAATTATTCACTGCATTCCAACGTGGAATTAATAAGAATAAAAAATTTTTTAAGTGGTTTCTCATTCTTCAAAAAATTGTCAAAATTTTCTGATATTCTTTCAGAAATGCAGTTTAAAATTAGATTTACAGTCATAAATCTTTACATATTGTGTTTCAAATTAACGAAACTCTTTCTCTGCAAGAAAAAGCTTAAAACTACTTTAAATGTCTAACATACTTTAATATTTGCTTGGATTTTCTTCAATATTTTAATAATTGTTATTCAAAAATGAAATATTTCTCCTTCCTTATCCTGGTCTTTTTTTTTCTGAGTATTAATACATAGTTAAAACTCACTTTTGAAAACTATCATCGATTTTAAAATATACTACAGATATTGATTATTTAAATAATATATTAGCTTAATGCGAATTATCATTCGGTTAAATTAATCTTTCATTTAAGAATTTTTATATTATATATTTTTGATTATAAAATTTATGAAAGGTAATGGTTTAAATATTTAGATAATTTATAAAAAAACACAATTGTTCAGAGAATACTTTTAGTCTATTTATAAAATCTCTACCAAATTACATTTAGATCTCCCATTTTATGTGAAAACATGCCCATAGAGAAGATATTTTAGCATTACTTAAAACCAATATCACTTGATTTACTTATCATAAGTCTTCATCTTACTTTTACTTCTATATAGAATCAAAAGAGAATATTATAATGGAATAATATTTAAGATAAACAATACTTAAAATTTAAAAATTTTAATCTTAAAATGAAAGTTTATTTATTTTTTTTTTTTATCGAAACCATAAGTGAGATATTATTTGTTTTTGATGGAAACTCACTGAATTATAAAACATTATAAAAGATTCAATTTTTCAACCTATTATTGAATAATTTATAGTATAAAATGAGATGAATATAAATTTTAATATAATAGGTTATATTGTTTTACATAATATATAAACTGGAATTAATGAAAAGATGTTTTCCATTTTAATAGTTAAAAACAAAACACCATATTTACTGGAGTATGAAATTCTCGTTTGCTTATGATACAACCCAAAATTTAATTAATAATGAAAAATAGTTAAAATCATTGATGGAAGTAATGGTTATAACCAATAGACATAAAAATTTTATAAAATAGAAATTTACAAAAATTGCTTTAATATCTAATCCTTTCAATATTACGAAATTCATTGAAAGGAAAAATGCGATTCGGTAGGGTATATACAAATTATGATTAAAGGTTATAAGGGGGAAAAATTGTACATTTGTTGAATAACTAAATACACTGCGTCATTCAGCACATGTATTTATTTCAATCAACTTAAAATTAAAAGAGTAGTGTAAAAGCATTTTATGTTTTACATTAAATTATATGTGCAAAGTATTTTCTCAATCAGTTTTTTTTTTTTTTTTTTTTTTTTTTTTTTGCATGTAACACAGTGTAGTATTTTCTCTGTGTTTGCTATTTAATAACTTTTTTATTCACCATAAGTATATCATTTATTTTGTTTTCAGCATTAATTTTCGGCAGTTAGTATGTTTATTTAGTTTAATATAGAACTATTAATACAATAGAATTTTAAAACATATTTTTTTAAAGGGCTACTATTTATTATAATATTATCAAATATTTAATCATAACTATCCTTTACGAAAAAAAAATGTGACATTTGAATAGCAAAATTTGATATATAAACTACATAGAAAATGACCCAGAATACATTATAAAAACAGTTCGGTCCAGTTATATACCACTAAATAAAATTCTATTTTTTTTTTAGTGGTACTAAAAAACCACTTAGTAGTTAGTGGTTTTTTAGTGGTTTTACTGGACATTTTGAGATTTTAGGATCAAATTGTGTAAAACTTGATAATGTTATGTATAAGCAAATTAAAGGAAAGATATTTCGCAGTACTAAGGTAAATATATTTGCTTATTGTTTTTTAAGAGTAAATATATTTGCCTATTGTTTTATTTTTCGCAATTTGTAACAAACTTTGTTTAAATGATATCATAAATCACATTGTAGTAATTCAAAACTTTAGCAATTGTTTATTTATTGAATTTTTTTTTGCATATGAGAGGAAAAATGCTATGTAAAAATATGAATTACTTTAAAATTTTAATTTTTAAAGTTATTGTAAAAATCATTTCATATTGTGTTTGAAATAACTGTTGATAAATGATAATATGTTAGTGCTGCCATCTATATTTTAAAATGAAAACCATTTAAGTCATGTAGTGAAATTAGATACAACTTTTCATTAAATTAATTTCATGAAAAATTAGACTTTGAAACTTTAAACATAACTTGCAGATATTAATTACAAGAATATTCAATCATAATAATATAAATATCAAGTAATACCAATAAAAGTATTTGATAGTATAAAGAACGTATATTAAGTATAAAAATATTTTAGACAGGTAACTCTTACATATCATGTGTGATTATGTGTGTGTAGGAAAAAAAAATAAATAAATAAAAATAAAAAACTGATCTATTAAAATACATTTATACTTATTTCGGGTGAAAAATTATAGTTACGTATTTCAATGCAAAAGTTACGCAGCGATATGCGTATAATAAGGATTGATTCATTGTAGTTTACAAATAAAGTTGCCATCTGTTTTGCTTTAGTAAAATTCATATAAAATATCATTGACATATAAACACACTTTTTTTCTATACAAAATATTATTAAATTATTACATTTTTTGTATCTTTATTAATATTGAAAATCTAAACCTTTTTATTCACAAGTATTTTAGCTGTAGTTAAGTTATACCTGTGCTATTTGGCAATTAAAACCACTTTTTAAAATTTATCAAATAGTAATTTTATAAATAAAATGCAATTACTATCGATAATTAAATAAAATTTCCTTTAATTATAAAAAGTAAAAATAAAATTTTATTTAATTTATATTTAAAATGCAATTTTTATTTAAAATATATTTGATGTACGATTTAAATGAACTTAGACAAACGAGTTTCTTTCATTAATATTCTGTTTAATGTGGTATATTTGGCAAGTGATATAATATGGAACCATATATTCTAATGTTTTTTAATATGGAAACAATAGTTCTAATGAAGAGTAGATCTAAGATAATTAAACTCCAATTTTCGGATTTTTAAAATTAGTGAAATATTCTATACACTTTCATTTACTTCTTCCTTTCCAATTATTTTCAAATGAGAGATAAATAGAAGAATTGAAATTTTCTGTATCAAATTTCAATAATGAAACTAATATATTAAAAAGATTAATTTCTTTACGATATTTTCAATTGAAGTAATTTCAAATTTGTTAATTTGTTTTAAAAACATTACTAAGAATTTCAAAAGAATGGATCAAACTTTAAAATAATGGATCAAATAATTATAAAAGTAACTGTTTATAGGCTTTTTCTCATCTTACTTTTCTCAATTGTAATTTAAATTTATATTAACTCAACAACACCCACCTATAAATAAATACTACAATAACTAGTGACAAAATGATGTTGATGCCTATGTAATAAAATATTTTATGTTGAATTTATTTTATAAATATAAAAGGAAGTAGAATATTTAGAAATTAAAAAATACAGTGCAAAATATAATTATCAAATTTTAAAATAAGGCAAGTTTATATATTCAGTAGTATCTATGTAAATGAATGTGGAAAATGATCTAGAATATTTATAAAAAAGTGAAAAAGATATGTTCATAAATGAAATGGTTTTAATATCTTATTGATATTTGCATTTTTTTAAAACTTTGTATGATTAAATTACTCTATAAATCGTTACAATGTCCTTCTAAAAATAAAATTCTTATCTTGTCTAATAAACATTCTCATATGACACTCTTATATATATTATATAAGTAAGCTATATTACAGTTTGATTTATGAGTTATGACATAAACTAAGATTTATATAATTTCCATTCTATATTAAATAATTGCATTTTATAGATACTAAATTAAAATTTAATCACTTAATAAGGAGCGCATGTATAAACAGAGTCACACAAATTACGATAATAGAGTTGAAAAGATAACTTTGTCGAAAAATAATACTTTCAAAATATCATTCCACATATAGTATAATCATCTTTTTAAAGTTGATAATTTTTAACATGACTTTATGAAGTACTTTAAAACAGTGATAGACAAATAATCAATTAAGTTATTTAGCCACATTTCATCATATTGATTTGTAAAAATGTTTTCTCATTAATAAAAAAAATTGCTAAGACTTAAATTATTTACATTTTATGTTTTCAGATTGACATACCTACATTTATTATATTTTATTTGTATTTCTATTAATGAATGTTTGATTATGAAATTAATTCTATTGAATATTTTGTTGAAAAGAATAAAAGAAAAATAAAAGTTCATAAGAACTTTTCTTTAATTAAAAATTTAAAAAAATATTTTTGTTAAATTAGTTGCTTACAAAAAGTAATAAGAATTTTCAAAATATATAATTATAAGACATTGACAATTTTTACATGTATAATCAATCTTTGATTTAATATTTTAAAAGTTGAGTTCAGAAAATAATTCTCAAAGCTATCCTTTATATTCTATTTTGCTTAAATAGGACAAAGGAGATTAATCATTTTGGTAAAAATATATAAATGCTGATAAAATTCATACCAAATTAATGTTACGAGAGTTATCTATTTCGAACTGTACATATTTTTCATGTTAGGTAAATATTATAGTATTTTGTTATAAAGCAAATGTTATGAATATTTTGCATATGATTTGCATATAATTCCCAAGCGACATTAATTTATTAAAGCCAAAAAATTGAATCAAATGGTAATTTTATTTTAGAAAGAATAATTTAAATTTGTTAGGAGTTTCTCTTAAA
>JAPDSC010074474.1:307170-326765 GCA_026290005.1 Latrodectus geometricus | reverse complement strand
CGAAAACTCGAAATATTAAGGAATTAGATAAATATATACATATGAATATATTTATTTTTATTCCACAAATTTTTTTCAGTTTTTCATAATTTTCCTTTTAGAGAAAACAAATTTTAATCCAATTTATTCTTATCCCTTTTAATTTTTTCTATTTATCAGGATTCTAAATAACCTTATTCATATGCCTAAAATCCATTATATTAGAGTCATAGTGGTGAGCAGCTATGTTCATTATATGGACAATTGATTTAAAAAATGATTATGCAATATTTTTAAACATTATACTGGCTTTCCTGTTAGCAACTGCTAGTTACTTCATGCATAGAGGGAAAATATTGCATAACTGTAATTAATTGAATAATAATTTGCAAAATATTTCTCACGCTTTTTGGGAAAGAAATATGTGGGCACACTGCTATTACATATAAATTTCCAGAAACATTACTTTTCAGAATTTCTTTCTCAATGTTTTTAAAATATTTTTAACAAACTTTTCTTTTGTTGACGTTTAGTTTTAAATTTGCAATGTGTAACTTAATTACATGAAACTGAATATATAAAAATATTGAGTTTGCGTTATCAATTTTAAAAATATGACCTCAAAGGCAAAAAGATCTAAAGGTACTTTTGAAAAGGAACTAAAATATTAGCAAATGTAGATAAGATAGGCACAAAAGGAAAAAAAAATCAGAATTAAAATGTAAAATGTTCCCACTTTAAAATTCATATTGTTTGTCTTTATGTTGTGAAAATATTTCTACTAGACAAAATTCAAAATATTATTATAAAAGTGTTTTTGGTTAAGTTTTTCAGTTATTTATCATAATTGTGAATTCATCAAATATTATAAAAAATATATATATTAAATTATGTTTAATTTAAAATGTTGAAATCTTACTCGAAAATACAGATATTTTTTATGAAAATCTTTCAGCTTAGAAGAGCCTGATGAATTTAGTAACTACTTATATATTTTACTAAAGGAAAAAAAATGTTGGTTGGTTTATCATTTGAATGGAATGTCTGTAAATAATGATTTTTGAGCACCTTTAAAGAATACCTATCAAATTACCATTTTTAAGCTATATATTTATGTATTTGATAAATAAATTTGAACTGATTTCAAAATACCAAATTTCGAAAAACGTACTCATTATCATTTTACTGCAATATAATTTCTAATTCGAAATCAACTCAAATCTCGAAGTATGTATTTAATTATTGTAATAGAATTTTAATTCACTCTTCATGCTTCTATGAACTCATATAACATAAATTACTTTCATTATATTGATTTCTATTAGACTTATGAGAACTCAGTGTCATTATTCCTCTGATTATACAGATAAATTTATTACACCCACAATATTAATTCAACTTTCGGGTCCGAGCTGACTAAGATTCAACTACGCTTTATGTTGAAAAATATTTTGGTTAAAATAGTCATAGTGTAATGAAAGATGCTTTTTAAAGCTATCTCAACGCATTTATATTACTGGAAATAATATAAATATTTATGTCAACAAAAATGTGTTAGTCGGAAAACAGTAGTCTACTTAAGGAATTTTACTGATGTATGTGTTATTCAAATAATATATTAGAACTAAATTTCAAGATACGGTTTTCTTTAGAATATGTTATCTGATCATTTGTTTGCAAAATTATAGGATTGTATTATGGTAATGGACTCAAAGAGTTTTCCTTCCTTATCCCAAAACATTTTTACAACGTTATTGCAGGCATGGGTTTAGAAATTTTATCAACATTAGTAATTGATTTTTTTATCACATTGTCAGTTTGCATTTCTGAAAATTTTTGCAAGTTATTTCCTTATTTGTTTAAAATACTCTAGGAAGTTTTCATTTATTTTATCAAGAAATACTTTTTTCAAATTAATTTTCATTTTTTCTTCACATGATTGATAAAATAGAGTACATAATTTCAAAAATTCTCATTTTGTAATTATATTATTCTTCTTAATTTTAATTATTTTTATAAATTTTTTAATTTATTATTTTTTCAATTTGGTTTAAAATTTTAATTTCAACATTAATAATGATATGTAAGATTTTAATTTGGAATAAACAAAATTTTCAGTATATAATTTGGAAATTTATTTTTAATTTTTTGATACTTTATTATGATGAAACGAATATTTGCTTAGTTAAATTAAAATTTACAGAACGGAATCAGATTTTCGATTAAATTTTATTTTTAACTTAGAAACATTGTTTTAGAATATTTCATAAATTGAATGAACCATTTTACCAATGAACTGCAAATCTAATTTTGTACCCCTTATAGTCAGCATAAAATGTAGAGAGCAAATTAGAATATTAAAACAAAATTAGTTAAGTTTATTTCTTATATCTAATTTAGAACATGTAAATATAAAAAAAAACAATGTTTGAATGAAATTCATTTATAACTTTTCAATTTTAGATCAAAAGTGTAGTATTCCCCGCAAAATGACACTAAAGCGTGAATTTCAGTACCATTATGCAAATTTTTAAAACTTCCCTGATAATCACTAAAAAATAAACTCTTTAATTTATAGAAATGGATTACTGTATTGCAATAACAATTTTGTTTGATAAACACATCTAAACATAAATATAATAGAAGCAAATGGAGATAATTCTTTTACTGACTATTTGAAACCCAACTTGAAGCTTGATATTTTATACACTGAGAAGATATTTCATTTAGTACTATTAGCTTTGGAAATAAATTAAAGGGATTATAAGAAAGGTATATGAAAAATGCATATAAGAATAAAAAATTAAGGCGATTTGTTTACGTTTAATCTTTCTATAAAATAGATTTCTGTATAATTCTCTTAAATCTTTTAATTCAACTTTTATTTCAATTTACATTAATTCTCATGATAATTATTTATGATATTGACAACATTTAAACGTTAAACTTTTTATTTGGATAGATATTTCATGAATATTTAGGCATTTTTATGACAGATGAAATTTTATGATGACATGATCAAACAAAATTTATCATTTTCTAATTATTTGCATTTATCCCAAGTATTGTTGTGCGACAAAATCCCCTTTAATTTGCAGGTTAAGGTCGAATTATCTATATATTAAAAAACTAATCATGAAATGATACCAAGCCAATCGAAAATAATAAGTTTAATATGAATTTTTTGAAACAAAAATTTATTTGCATTTAATGTAATATTTGATTTTTTGGAATTTATAGTACTATTATTCACTGAAATATTAAAATGAGCAAACTAAGAAATGCTGAATAAACAAATGTAAGACAGGTTTTTATTTTATTATTGCTAAAAATAAGGTGTCTATATTTTTGAATATTTGTTTTTAATATCATTACAATATAAATTTTTCATAAATAAAAATATCACTTTAATTTCAGAAATACAATTTTATTATCAATTATTAAACAATTTTATAACAATTTTATTATTAGAGATATTTTCAAAAATAAAAATTATATTTCATTTAATATCTAACAACCGATTATCAAAATCTATCCATGATGTCTATTTAAAAATGTTGTAAAATGAGATACGAATTTAATAATTTAACAAATTTAATTTAAATTACTATCTTTTTTATATGAAATTAATGTTTTATACAATCCCTTTCATTTTATGTCCTCTATTTCTTTTGGATTCCTTTAAATTTTAGAAAATGAAATATAAATGATCACTACAGCTACAAAAATTTGATATCTTTATAATGGAGTAAATTTCTAGTTTAAAATACGAGCTCTTCTTTGACTAAAGAAGTCTTTTAAGAAATATGCCAAGGATATGTTTTAAATGTCTTAAAAACGACAACATTTTTACTACCAAAGCTCTTAAGTAGGCACTTTATGATAGCAACAGTTGCATCTCAGCATCTCACGAGACGTTGTCCTACTCTAAGCTGGATTTTGCTCTAAATCTCTTTCTTTTGGCTGATACCCATCTATGAAAATATTATAATTTAAATCGAATACTAAACGGTCTTTAACCATTAAAAACCTTATATTATGACTGTTCTTATCTGAATATGACGTTAAAAAAGGAAGTTAACTGAGCCGAATTTTAGAATATACTTGTAATTCATAAGTACAAACCAGTAAGAATTTCATGAAAACTGCTAATGCTTAAGGCTTAAAAATTATTCTGTTCAAATGAGTACGTATGATTAAATATTTATTTAAAATATTTTCCTTTGTTGCAAAGATCTTCTACATTCTGAAACATGTTTTTAAAATGTCATTTAGATTTTGTAATTTTAAAGAAATTCGGATATAAATATTATTATATCAATCGCAAATTACTCTACAAATTCGAATTCATTAATTTTCAATTATAAATACAGCCACAAAAATTTATTAACAAAATCAATCATGTCTAAAAATTGGTTTTGATGCTTACTAAATATATCTATTCTATTCATTTTAATCGATAGAAAGTCATCGTTTTACTTCGATTTCAGTTGTATTTTGTATTGTTTCGATCTGTCATTATTTTCCCACTTGTTTAAGAAAGTAAAATGATATTTAACTCAAATATTCCTGTGTTTAATTTTAAAATTAAATTAAAATGTCGTATAGTTTGATGAAACCTTCAAAACGGTCTTAAAAAATTTGAACTTTGAATTCAGCAATTTTTCATATTACATTTATTTATAATTTATGTTTCTTATAATTTATATTTATACATACTGTATATTTCTCAATATAATTGTAAGTATTCTGTTCATTTAAAATAAAAATACTTTTTCAACTTAACTAAAATTTTCATGTTTATTTTTTACTCTGTAACTTTTGTAATTAGTTTATCAACAAGAAAAATAGAGTAAGAATCTAACAAATAATTTATAAAAGTTCAATAATTTTTTAGTTTTAGATATATAATTTAAATATTTATTATGAAATTATTTAAAAAATTAATATAAAATTTGATTTTTTATATTATTTTTAAAAATACATTTATTTTGTTTCTTGTATTATATTGGTAATTATTTTCGTAAATAATAACTCCCTAGGCAAAACTTATACGGCTTTTTGATTTCTACTCTTATTACTTCATCGAAATAATTACGCTGCACATATTTAATAGCATACCTACTTATATTTTCTGTAGTTAAACAATATATCATGATAACGAAAACAAATTTATTAAATTATAAAATCTCTACAGTGCACTTTAAATCAGATAGTTCTTTTACATTTTTGTTTTAATTATGCTGGAAATATTGTAAATTATTTAATTTATATGTATTCTATAAATGGCTTTGTGAAATATTTCAACGAGGTTTCTTCTAAAAATAAAACTAATAATTTCAAAATATTCATGTAAAAATTAATGGAGTTTCTTAACTGCAATAAACGAGAATATTTCTCGTAGTTTAACTATTTTTACTAATTATTATAGAGTATGTTTAATTATAAATTATATATTCTTTGTACTCAACGAAATGCTATTACTTTAACTTTGTTTATGTGAATTGCATTAAAAATTATCAATATTAAGCAATTTTATTTCACGTACTATTGATTTCTTTTGAAAATAATATTTTACAAAATGCTAACAAAAAATAGTGAAGAACCCCATGAAACTAGGAAAAATTACTTTAACAAAAATCCCAAGAGTAAAGAATGAAAATCATTTCCTTTATCCATTTGCTCTTACATGCAAGCACAGTTTCCGATACTTGCAAGTTATTCCATCTTGCCTTTCTAACAGAGTGCTTGGAGCTCAAAACACTTCCAGAGAATTCAGCAACCTTAATTGACTGCATTTCCTTTCAATAAAGGAGAGATTGCGTGCAACTGCCTCTTCATCCTTTATCTGGAAATGCGCTTCATTTGGGGTTATAGTTAGTATGCGCAAACGTCGCACATATTATGGATAACTGGGAGAAATTTTATTGATCTCGAATTCATTGCTGAAGACTCCTACTGCATCATTAAATGGATGTTTTATAAAATATACACAAAGTCCACACTTAATTTGTTTTTTCATTCAATAGGTGAAAATACCAGTAAGATTTGAATTCGAAAATCGAAGAAAGCATTATGATTTCCACATCTTAAATCTAACTAAGCAATAAATGTTTTTTTTTTTGTTTTGTTAAAACAGACGATATTCATATTTATGAATGCAACGCAAGTGATTAGGAAACGTTTGTAAGAAAAATATAAAGAAATAATATAATTATATAATCTAAATGTCCTTAACAAATAATTGTCAGAGGATGAAAGATTGTTAAAGTTAACTTAGATACAAAAATGATCAATATAATTTTACTCTTCATAATTTAAAGATTAAAATTATGATTTTGTAATCAAAACAAATTATTTTAATTTCTATTTATTAACTACAAAAATTCATTATTATTGTATTTAAGGTGTCAATAACATCCAAAATTAAAAAAAAAATCTAACTTCTTTCCAATTTTCTGTTATTTATTAAAGCGTTTAATGAAAATTTTTTTCGTATTAATAAAACATCTTTGAATTCGAAAAAATATCCCCCAAAATATTAAATTTCATAAATAGGTATGAGATACAAAGCTTAAAAAACAAATTTCAGGATATGTTGCATATTAAAACATAATAAGCGTCATATGGTATATTTATCTTTAAAGACTTAATTCTGAGCAAAGACTTAAATCTAAATTAAGATATACATTTTTTCTGAATACTTTCCATTTGTTTTTACTTAGGCTTACAGGATTTAATTATTTAAATATGAAATGTAAATAAAATGTTACTAAACAAGTATTTCAAAAGAATAAGCATAATTTCGTGAATGAAAGTTTTTACAATTTTTAATGAAAAACAGAATTTTATTTTTATCACCACATCTATTGCGATAAGTAAATTGGTATCACAAAACATAGAAACTAAAGTTTTTTTAAATCATTGAGAACAATTGTATCATTTATAAAGTTAATTTAAATCATTGCGAAGAATTGTATCATTTATAAAGTTTATTTAAATCATCGCGAGCAATTGCATCATTTATGATTTTACTTCTTTTTTCATCTTTTTAGCTGCAATTTAGACATATAGGATTCAGGAGTAATCTTTGATGACAACTAAAAAGACACGATTTAGATCAATTTAAATTGTTCCCATCATATTTAAAAAATACAATAAATTAAATTTAGGCAAAGTACAAATTATAAAAAACTTGCTTTAAACATAAATTTTTAGAACTTTTTTAAAAAATAAATTAACTTGAAATAAACAAAACAGAAATTTTTTTTAATAAATAATAAAAACTCTTATAAATACAAGATGAAATATTAATAAAACAAAGGAGTAATAAGGGAATAAGTAAAATTGGAAATTATAAAGAGGGGAATTGTAAAGAAAGAAAACAAAAGAATTGAGAAAAGAAAGAAGTAAAATGTGTTCCTTCTCATGAGGGAAAAAGAAGAAAATAAGACAATTGTGAATTCATTTGCATAATAATTTTAAAAATCAAACCACATAAATGAATTGTTTGTCTTTAAAAGAGAAAGAATTAAATGTAAATCAATTAAAATTTGAAAATGTATTAACTCATTCATACTTGTGTGGTAGGAAGAGAGAAACCGCTTATATAATTTAATATAATAAAGTGAAATTGTAATTTTTAAAATATTTATTATTTGATTGCAAACTTGGAAATAAAACTAACAGAAAAATATATAGAATTATTTTTTAAATAGTAAAACTGGAAATTTTGTTGAATTGTTTGATAATCTTATTTTTTCTAATTAAAAAAAAATATTCAAATGAAATACAAATAACCTGTTTTTCGGGTTTTCATGCAAAAATAAATAAGTGGAGACAGAAATGAATAGAAACACTATATAAATATATGCAATACAATTATAAAAAAGAAGTATAGACAAAATATAAATTATAAAAATTAAAATAACATGTATTAAAAATTAGTAGATAGGTAAACAGAAAGTCACTATATAAAGAGAGATTTAATAAAAAAACAAGCAATATTTAACAAGGTTTTTTCATCTTAAGAAAACTAAAATTATTTGAGAACTTTTGTTAATTAATTACTCATAATATTGGTAAATTAATGGTATTCATCGCTAAAATAATGTGAATATAACTTAGTAGAATTTAAAGTAATTAATAATAAATAGTATCAATCAATAGCAACAAACATTACTTAATCTATACTCACACTTCTGCTTTAGGGATGCTACAACTCTTCAATAACCTTTCACAGTTAAATCTCGAGCATCACAGACTGAAAGAACTCCAAATATTTAACATCTTTTTTACCTCTTTCAAAGTACTCGATTGAATTTAGATTACATGACCTAATGATTAAGATAATACGAGCATATTCTTTTCAATGATTTTTAAACTATTGAGATTTAACCTGGAAGAGATAAAATCAATATTGTCTTGTTCAAAGAATATTCTCAAAGTGAACTGCCATGAGCAATCCTATTGAATAAGGTTGTCATCGAGAAAATCACAGTAACAGACCCTATTCTGCACATAGATAGGATTCCATTCCAGTTCATAAGAATAAATAGTAATGTCGTCTCTATCAGATTGAAGAATCCCTCTCAGGTATATGACCTTTTCAAACTGCTTTTGATGTACATGTACTCGGTTAAAAGCGTATATCAAAATGGTTCTCAAATCTTCGCTACAAAAAACATCGTTCCTGATTTGTGATGTTTCGAAGCCTAAATTATTCGCAGAGCCATGTTTTGTGCATTTTATAAAAGAACTCTTTAAGACGTTTTTCCCACCACATCAATGCGTCGAGAGAAAATGTTTACCATGATGTAACAACTTCTTTACTACTATGTTGGCATCAAATCAACATATGACCTAGTGCAATGAGATCTGTCAAAACGCTGTTACAATGTGAGATAGTTGAGAAAGAAGTCAGTTATCCTTACGCGGTATTTCCAAGACAGGATAACTGGCTTCTTTATGGTGCGGTAAAAAAGTAATAGAAGTTACCAAAATCGATAAAATACAAGGTACAAAAGTAGGTATTTTTGAAAGATAATTCATTAATGTGGTAATTAAATTTGAAATATTTTTCTTTGAGACGCTTTACTTCATGAACAATACATTTAAAATTACAACATATCAAACGGATTTAAAATACTACTCCCAATTTTCTCAAAAATATTTTAAATTAAATTTAATATAAAATATTTTCTTTAAGTATTAGAATTTCATTTACTGAATGGTACATTTCATTAAAACGAAAGAAATATATCATTTTAGATAATTTTGATGAATATGAAATTAGAGTTCTGAAGCATGTTTTGATAAATTTTTTAGTCTAATGGATTTAAAACACTTTTTGTTCGTTAAAAGTAATCCTCATTTTTAAAGAAAGACATAAAATGTTTATGAAAAAGATTTAGAAATAAAACCTCTTTACTTTAACTGCATTCATAAAAACGTATATTTTAATATATTCAGTGTGATGATAATAATAAAAAGAATTTCAAAATAAGACTTGACAGCAATTTTATATCTTTCAAAATTTTGATATATGAATATGTACGATTGAAAAAGAATATTTTGCATTACTTTACATTTCAAACTGCATAATATAATTTTTATTAATTTTGAACTGTTACATTTTCATTCATATATTTGTATTATATTTTATTTGATGTTTATTCTCACTTATTTTTCCATTTTTTGTCATTTTTTTATAATATTAAAACTTTTCTATCTAAAAGTTTTAATTTAACCTACTTGGATTGACATTGATAGACTTTTTGAAAAATTTTGTGCCATCAATTTACAGACCTCTATGCTAGTAAGAGAGGATATTCACTGAGAATGAAAAAAAAAAGTCATTTTACTAAGAAATACATTGAGGAGCATTATTTAATCAAATATGTAGAGTGTGAATGTTAGAATATATATTAAAATTCACAATCTTGTCTGCATATTATTTTTATAAAGAAATTTATTTAAATTTGAAAATAACAAAACCGAAAAATATACAAAACTATAAATTGATGAATATTGATTTTGCGTAAACTACAATGTTCCTAACACTTCACACCCTCACATTAGATTAGTAAAATTAATAATTAATCATTCTGTTACTTTAAAAGAAAATACAAGACGGTAATGAGAAATTCATAATTAGCTTTTTTTTATCAAAATATAAAGTCCTAAATTTGTGGGTGGTTAACATAGGTAATTGTATTTTCTTCTTTGATGCATAAATTAAATGCATTATAATTTGAGAAAATAAAGTATGCTTGACATATTTCAAGTTTTAATTATAGTTACAAATAATATTAATTATGTATACAAGTTTTAACATAATAATACATTTTACTGTAAGAACAATTATAAATATTTTAAAGTTACTTATGAGAAATTAAGAAGTTTTCTCAAAGATTTTGCATTTATACATGATAGATAATAAATCCTACGAATTAATGAAATTGTTGCTTATATGCAATAAAGTTATAAAATAATAAATTTACTTAAATATATATAAATGTTCATTAACTTCTTGGTCTACAGTAAAAACTCTTTTCCAACTTTTTATATTAATATCCAGGAAAAATTTTTATGGCTATTTTCAATGCAAGATAAAATTTTTTTCAACTCTAAGGCTTCAATATTTTCATAAAGAAATTGAAGATTTCGTATTTAACACTATATATATTAACTGAAGTCTCATCAGTTACGATTAGATTTTATATAAATTTACAATAATATTAAATCACAGTATTGAATTTTTGTTATTTTAATTTGTATATCCTAAATCATTTATTTATTTCAAGTTTTGTATTTATGATCTGTGTTCTAAGTAGTAATATTGATTACTGCTTTTCATGAATTGAAAAATCGATGAGAGTTCATAAAGCAGTTCATGATAATATACATATAAATTAAATAATTCATAAAGTCAACTTTACATTGAAAGTATTCATTTGCAAAACAAGACATTGAGAGAGAGATTAAAAGAAATTTACATATGCAGAGAAAAAAATTTAAATTCAATAATTTTAATTTGTTTTGGTATTAATTCCTTAAAAAGACTGCTAAATTTCACATTGTTTCCTTAATATTCTTTAACTATACACCTCTATCTTTTACTTTTAAACATAATTCTTCCAAAGCTGGAAGCAGAAATTCATGACTCACCATTGTTTAGAAAAGTACGCATTAATCATAGATATAAACTGCTTCTAAAAATGATTCAAGAATAGTTCTACTCAACAAAACTTGAAACGGCGCCAAATTATAAAATAGTGTTTCAGTTCCACAGAATATCTTTTGTAATTTACAAAAGCATACCGACTTAATAAGGGTTTGCAAATCCACCTTGTATATTTATTTCAATTATGGTGGTATAAAAAGTCATTTACTGTAATTTCCATGCAGCAAACGTATATTTAAGGTAAACGTAATGCAGATATATTTCTAAAAGAAATTTTTTGACAGAAACAGTTTATCATTAAAAGTTATTTTGTGCCTATTTTATCACTCTAAACGGTCTTTTTATAGCAACAATTTCTTTATTTTTAAATAAACAATTTCCGAAAACAGGAAGAAAACTACTAGCATTTTTATTTTGGAAAATTTATTTTGCGGATTTAACACAATATATTTTGATTATTTTCTTTAGGAATACAAGTTAACGATAGAGGTACGTTTTACATGTTGATTTTCTTAATTAATCAGAGAGCTTAATTTTTCATTTATCACAGAATTATTTTAATTGATATCTAAAGAGTTAAATTTATAACATTTACATTTTAATTTGAAGCACAATGTTTTCATCTTAATAATATTTCAATATAAATATCATTAATCAAAATATATCAAATGCTGAACTGACTAGTAAATTTTAAATTATTTCTCTCTGTATTATATATTTGTATATTGGATCAGCTTAACATGAAAAAGCCATTTGTTATAAAAATTTAAATAAATTTTATTTTTCATTTTAGAACTAATTATTTCATTGAATGTAATCAAAAACACCAAATTTAATATTCATAAATTCATTCTCATTGTCAATAACAGTCATCATATTACAATAAATATTATTAATACTGTGTTTCTAACTTTTATTTACCTTTAACATTAATATTTTATTATTTAATCTCTTTTCGGACTAGCATTGTAATATTTAAGAAAAATTTATACAATTTTATTTCTTTTATTAAGTTCATACCAATTTTATAAAATATTTGGAGTTATTTATTATTTTTATTATATTTCATTTCTCAAAATGTTTCTAAAGATTAGTAAATTAGCTTTCTGTTTACAGAGAAAAGACCTGATTTATATTGTTTTGCTAAATTTGGAGTCTTAAAAATTTAAAATCTAAAGGTTTTTCAACAAAAATGTCATTGATATAAATTAGAAATAATTTTAACTCTTCTAGATAAGTTTTAATTTTAATAAATTTATTTTGAGAAATACATTTAAATGAATTTATTTTGATAACTTATTTGGGTTTCATATATTTGATAAACATATTAGGCTGACAAAATTATTTTTTTACTCGTTGTTTTAATGTTAATAGGAATATGAACTTATTTTATTTTTAGTGGTTAAAAAGCAACAAATTTTAAATATTTTGAATAAGAAACAACAAATTTACTTTTAAAACTAGAATTGTATTATTATTGTACATATTTATTTTATTTAAAATGTAAATAATTCATTACTATAACTGGATGCTCATTTTGATTTTTGTATTTTCAAACAATATTGAAGATGACATCTTCATATCTCTTTTTTCTTATGAATTTAAAAAAAATTAAGAGTATTAAGTTTTCTCTATACTTTTAGTTTCATTGTATATATTGATTTCAAATGTTAGATTAAAATAATTAACTTTTTGTTTTCAGTGAAGTTATTTTAGGTAAAATCGTAAATAACAGTGCATGTTTGGCCCGATTTAAAAATTTCATGCCAAGCATAGCACAACTGTCTCACCAACCTATATTATGTCACTACAAGAATTATCTGACTACCAAATATCGATCGCATTCGAACTTTGACTTTGGAATCACGCACTAATTTTAATTTCAAATATCAACATTTTGAATATTTCATTGTAATTACTTACTTCAGAAGTATTAAAATGCTAATATCTAGAAACTATTTTCACAAAGTTTACATAATAAAACATTAATATAAACAAAATATGAATAAATTGTAATATAAAATGAATTTTGATTAAACATAAAAATTCGAAATTAATTGCTAATTAATATTTAAATACTTTGCTTTAAAAAAATTCAAAATATAAAAACAATAGATCATTTGCCTGAAAAGCTTAAATGGTAATTAAATAAAAACAAATTATTAATTAAATTTCGCGTATGCACTCAAACACGTTACGTCATAAAATGAAAGTTACGTTATACAAATGTATGTCGAGGCGATAATCCTGTTTTCAGCCTTTTATCGCAGCTTACTTCCTCCGAGGATTCGGCCAATTTTTTGTGTAAAAGTCTATAGTTTCGTAAGCGCTGCTTTAACTGCAACTTTAGATTTTCCACCCTAATGGTTTTTATCACATAATTTTTTGATAAAATTTATGATTTTTGTCTAAAACTTTCCACGTTTTGCAGTAATTTAAGCAATTTATGTCAGAGAACGTTATAATTGAAGAGACTTGAATTAAGTTCTACAATAATGTAAATTCTACGAACTTAAAAAGATCGTAACACCTTTAATTATTTTCTAAAATATGCTACAAAGTATATAACTTGTGATCTTAGTCCTTTTTATGTCATAAGAAATGCCAAAATATAAAGTAAATATTCAAAAAACAAATTGTTTAAGATAATAAATCTCTTCATTATTCATTGAATGCGATTTTTTATTCAAGTTTAACCTGATAATGTTTTTATTTTCTTAATGTTGCAAATGTTGAATACTAAGCATCATTTACTTTTAACATTTATTCTCTCAGCCATCGGAGATAATGAAATAATTTTATTAAAAAAAGAAATAATTTAAATAATTACGCAAGAAGTTAAAAAAGAAAAAAATATAATAATAAATGTGTACTCAGGGAATACCCCATCAAACTATTGTTTTAGGTTTCAGTGAATGAAACAAAATTAATTAAGTATTTGTTTTAAAAATGCTTTGCTTAACAATATATTTAGAATTTATACAGAAGTTTCAGATTAAAACAATATTAACGTTTAAAATATAAAATATGTGAATTAATTTACACAAACACAAAATTACATATATTTATATGTAACTACTCATGCGTGAAATTATTTTATATGTAGAAATCTTTTAAAAGAGTGGTTTTTAAGTTACTTAACATCCCTAGTTTAAACGTAAAAGACAGGTACAAATTATGCCAAATAATTTAATTGATAAATCTTGAAAAGCCAAAGTAATGCCAATTAAACAGAATTGTGTATTAATTTTCCTACCATAAAAAATAAAAATATATTAGATTATTATAAGCCCTTTTTAAATATCTTTTTTTAGACTTAATTAAAGTTATAGAAACAAGATTTAAACCTTTAATTGAGAAGTTGAAGATTATCGGAATTATTTCAGACAAGATAAATCGATAGTTGATCAGTATAATTATGTGAAAGAAATACCGCAAATAAGTATTAGGAAATGAATGTATGTTTTTATTTAATTAATTTTTAAATAAGCTTACGTAAGCATATTTTAAATAAGCTTACGATTCAATAAATAGAGATAAAGATAAGACTTAAGATTTTTATTATGAGATAGAAAAAGACCTTGTTTATATTGTTGCCCCGATAATTAGTAAAACACAATACAGTTTCAATCAAAAGCGTTAGTGTTTTTTTACAGAACTAAGGAAGATATAGCTTCTGATGATAACATGATTGTGATTGTAAAAAATCAAAGGACAAACTTGGTTGAAGTGGTAATACATTTTCCTGAAGAGCTAGTTTTTAGATTGAAAACCAATTAACATGCATTTTATTTGTGATCAGTTAGAAAACTATTGAAATGGAAGTAAATGAAGAAATAAAATAAGAAAGAGGTTTGAAGATTTTAAACTATTGGTTTCAACTGCAACAGAAAGTTATTTTAAACCTTAATGCTAAATACCGTAACATTTTTTAAGAATTTAATAAAGCGACAACAAGAAATATGAAAATTTCATTTTATAAAACAAAGAACAGATTATTAATGTTATATGTTTGGAATTCTACCCAAATATTAAAATTATATTTTATAATAACAATGAAACGCTGAAAGAAATAAACTCTGTAAAATAAATACTAAAATTGCTGCAAAAAACAAAATAGATAAAGCACTTGACCCAATCCCATGGCAAAACAAGAAAAAATAGGATAGACTAAAGAAAAAATAAGTAAGGTAGTTTGGAGATTTTAAGAGCTTAAAATTGAAAACTTGTACACAAAACAGATTTTTTCCGAGTTGAATTGTTCAAAATGTGACAAATTTAGATTGTAAATAAAATTAAATCTATTAATGCAAAAGTTAAATCTATTAATGCAAAAGTAATACATTTATGGATGATCAGTTAAATGCTAATTTTGTTAGTTACGTGTACTTACCAATTTCATTTTTCAATGATTTAAAGTCTATAATTTACTCCATCTTTTTCATGATAATATTCACCAAAATATTTAAATTTTATTTTTATAACTCATTATTTAAAGAGAAATGTCTTATTACAAATGGCTATTGAACGTCAGTTGAATTCCAAAAGCAGAAATTATTTGCCTGTTGTTGCATGTTTGCCCGATGCGTTCCAATGGTAAATATTTTTTTTTCTGTTTCTAATGGCGGGCTCCCTTGAGCAAGTATCATCCATTAGCCCATTTGCCGCAACAAGGCCGGGAATTGCTACTCATTTTATCGTTATCCAGTGGGCACCTGTGAACCAAGTCACAGAGATGCAAGTAGCATCGCCCACGCCACACCACCATAAACCCGTTTGTAGAGCGGGCCACATTCATCCATCATCTGAGGAAGGGACAAGAAACACAGAGAGAGAAAGTACATCCATGCCTGAGCCGGGATTCATACCCAGGTCCTCCCCATCCATAATCAGTTACGCTAACCACTAGACAGGTTGGGCGGCCCAATGGTAAATATATTGTTACATATTTTTTACATTTCAACATCTCTGTCAGAAACATTTATGAAAATACTTTCAAAAAGCAAGGCAAGATGTCCTTAGTTACAAGATAATAGTTACTGATGTAAAGGAATATATCTTTAAAGAAGAAATCCTTATAAATAGAAGAATATCCTCATAAAAATATAATTCAAGATAAAGCATGGCTTGCTAAATTTGGTATACGTGCTCAAAAGGCTAATTTATTGTTTTGTGTGGCTAAAAATACCATAAAGCGACTTGGTTCAGGATTTTTGTATCATCCTTCTCCCTCATTTGAACTTGTACTATCAGATTACCACTTCTTCTGTTCCCTGGACAATCATGTTCGTGAAAATTCCTTCACCGATGAAGCAGATTTACGCCAAACACTCACGGACTTCTTTGCGTCCAAAACACTCTAGTTTTACTGCAAGGGGATTGCAAAATTGGAGAAACATTGGCAGAAGTTGCTAGATGTCGATGGTGATTACTTCGAAGACTAACAAAAGACAACACTAACTGCGGGTTATGATCTTTTCGGGTTATGTTTATTAAATTTTTAGCATGAATTCTAAGCTTAATTACAGTGTTCAAAAAACAAAAATGTGTTCTCTTTTTCCTTACCCATAATTTCAACTTCAAAATTTCTCTGTATAAAAATCATTTCTACAGAAATATTATTAGGTCCATTTAGTACAAAATGAAAGCCTTAGTCCACTTTAGATATTTGTTTAATTATAAAAAGTTACATTTAAGGAAAACTGGAAAGTTGATTAAACTGCATGACAACAATTTGGTACTTCGGTTTCACAGTACCATACAAAAAATTGAGCATTCCCAAAAATATTTAAATCATGCAAAAAAATGATAATTTTTAATTTGGCGTAATTTGATGAGTATCGCTATTTTAAAAAAAAAAAAAAGTGGATGCACATACCATTATTTTGCATTCTAAACATGTACTTATTTGAATTTAATATTTTTCCTATATTGTGCAAGCAAGAGGCTTTGAAATGAGGCTTTCCTAAATATGACACTAAATCAATAAAAATACAAACCTATTCATAAATAATTGTAAAAAATAATTTCCTATTAGTTTTTCCATAATTTAACACACTATCAGAAACAGAAAAGTATCGCAATTATATATGAAATCCATGAATTATTTAAAGAGAGGGGCCCCTTCATATTTATTCTTTTAACTGTAACATTTAAGGAAAATTGCATAGACTTATTTGTAGTTCCAGCCTTAAATTGTGTAAAGTACAGATCTTTACACTTCTGTTAGGATAACGTCTCCCTTACAAAGGTGAAAAATGATCGTGCCGCTTTCTTCAGATATAGGACTTCTTAAAAGTCATTTAGCAGAAAAACATAAGGCAGTAAGAAATAGTAGTACTAAATATCTTTCAGAAACTATTCAAAAAATAAATGCTAGAGGAATTATTTTTCATCCAAACAATATCAACAGCAAGAAAAGTATGAAATTTCTGAACCAAAATAATTATGTCAAGATAATAAAACTGAGTTTCCAAATAATGTAACTTTTACTTTATTTACTCGATTTAAGGATATATGAATTTTATTATTAATCATGTGGTGAATCTGATATTTACTGTGAAAATGAGATTGATTGGATTATGATTTTTATTTTTCATAAATTCCAAGAAAATAAATAGCTTAAGGAACTTCATATTTGGAAGTCTTGATGAAGCATGCATTGATTCTATATGAAGATGAAAAATGCATTGATTCTATTTGACATTAAATATTTAAGGTCCAATTCTTTCATAAATAAAACATTTGAAATGTAGGTATATCCAATAAATATATTTTATATTTATAAATTTTTATGTACATAAAACATCTATATTTATTTAAAACAATATGAAATATACTGTATGAAATGTTATATTGTAAGAGTTAATTTTATGATTTATTGTTTTGATGACTTTAAGTATTTAAATTTTATTATTCTAAATTTCTAACTATAAAATAGCATTCAATTTGTATCACTATGGATATTTTCTTACATTATTTTTAATAATACTTGTTCATTAATTTTAAATTAAAGCGTGTACGACAATAAATGAAATTAAACAAGTAATTGCAAGCGTGAAAAGTAAGATTATTAATTTTATATAAGTATTTCGCATGAAATACATTCATCTGTTGAATTTGTTTTTTTCATATTTGGAAACCAGCATTTAATTTAAATGATGACACCATTAGCCTAATTCAACGAAAAAGATTGTTTCTTTATACATTTGCAGTTGTAAGAATTTTTAAATGAAGAGAATGGCAACGACATTTTTCATTAAAGATTTAATGTACTACTTCTATATCAATATAGAAATCATTTTTGTTAAAATCTGTTTTAATAACAAACAGCGTTTTAAAATAAACGTGTAATTCTATAAATGAAGCTCTAAGGTTAAATTTTCCTTTTTTAAATAATTCGACAAAAGTCTTATTTCAATACGTTCATTTGGCAGTCAACATGATTTCAACACAATTGATTAATTATGAACATCGTGTTGTGAATTTATTTTTCGAATTTTTACATGCTGCGTGATGTAAAGGAGTACATGAAAATCGTTCGTGTTTCTCTAGAGCATTCAAAGCTTCTCAATCGTAGCTTAGTCACGTTTTCATAAACCCAAAATTTTTCTTTCAGATTTCGATTTATATTCTCTCTATTATTTTATTTTGGGAAATATTTCACTTAGTGTGATGGCAGTTTTCCTTTTGACAAAATAGAAAGATCTTTCAGGTGAGCTTTAAGGTAAACATTAGAACCAAATAAAATGAAGAATTATAAATTAAAATTATTTTACAAATATAAAATTTCTAAGCATTTTTATTAATTTTTAAACAGTCATTTTGTTATTGCAAATATGTCTCAAAATATTTCTCTAAAGTTTATAAAGAAATAAAAAATCTTTTTTGAAATAAAAAGACATTTTGTTGGAAAAGAAATATCGGTACGACTTCTTACTATTTAGTTTGAAAATAAATTGCCTTTGTTTTCTAACAAGGCAAACTATTTTTTAGTATATCTTGAAATTTATTCAAAAAGAAGTAATTTTAATTAGCTTTATATATCATTAGATGTTTATACATATATTATAATATATTTTTTATGGTAAATATATTGAAAACATGAAGTAAACATATAAGTATAAAATAAAAGAAAAGGAACAATACTGTTAAAAAATATACTCTAACCATTAATTAATAGAAGAAATTAAATTTTTGATGAATTTTGTAAAATATCTTCGACCGAATTTAAGAGAATGACCTATAAATCATAATATACTTTAAAATATTGAGTTCTTACCATAAATAGTTTACTCAAAGGTAATTATTGTAATTAATAAGGAATGATACAATGACACACAAATATATATATATATATATATATATATATATATATATATATATATATATATATATATATATATATATATATGTGTGTGTGTGTGTGTGT
>JAPDSC010074474.1:271855-300621 GCA_026290005.1 Latrodectus geometricus | reverse complement strand
ATGTATGTATGTATGTGTGTATGCATTTATAAGAAAACTGAAATGAAAAGGGGAATATCTTAGTAAAATTTGGAAATAAATATATATGTAGTTTGATTTGCAAGTGTTTTAATGAAACAAATTTTAATTTTTAAAAGAAATAAGTATTTAAATTTTGAATGTTTTCTTACAAATTTAAATTATATCCATTAAAAAATTACATATTTTTATAACTTCATAAAATGGGCAAACGTTTTCTGTTAATTTTATTCTCCTAAGACAGAATATGGGAATTTTAAATGTATATGTTTGCATTACGGAGATCATAACTCCACGCAAATTAAATATAGTGATACCAAATGTTTACATATTCAGTTTGAAAATTTGAAGTTCAGGTCTATAAACTTGAACTAAAAGCTCAAAACCAAGAAAAATCAAATGTTCATTTTTCTTTCGCATTTAAATTAGTATTCAAATTTCTAATTGAAATACTTTATTACTAAATATGCATGAGTCATGATCGGATAATTCAACTTTTGCTAAAATTGACGGCTTGTAACCTCTGATACAGTTGATCATACCACTAAAGCTGTCATGAGAAATTCTGTATACATTGCTTATACTTAAAACTATCATTTATGTTTTACTTTCTCTTTAAAATATTTTAAGGCAACTGAAATTCAGTGGCATTCATTGCTTGAATAACGTGTTATTAGATAATATTTATATTGTGGTAGCTTCGAAAAAGTATCGTAATATATTAAATCTGTATTGCCTAATAAGCTATTTCATTCCTTGTTACTGATCCTCAGAAAAGAATTTTCTCAGAAAATAATTTTATATAAAATAAATGAATATAAACAGGATATGTAAAACATTCGAAAAATTTCCTTAACTTTGAACTTAATATCTTTAAAATGTTTCAATATAACACAAAGACATCTGTAAAAGTCTTCAACTTTCAAAATTCAAATATGTGGAAAATTTTATAAATTTGAATATCTCTACTTGGAGAATTAATTTCATGTTTTGATTTGAATAAACTTTTCAAATATAAACGTGAATACTTTGAAACTGTTGTAACCCTCATTCGAGTTAAGAAAGAATGATGTTTTGACTCACAGGTTGCAACATTTTAATGAGGATTCAAGCTGGGAGTGTTATTGTGTTTACTAGATATCTAGTTTAACGAAAGTTTTGAGAATATTTATTGTTGTTTATCGTATCATATCTATGTGATATTATGTTAAACCTAAATGCAAACTATAGAAATTTATGGTTTAAGAATTGATTATTAAATTAATTTCAATTCTTTAAATGTGTCATCCAAATACCTTTTTTAAATACTTATTTTCTTTGATATAAAAATTTATTATCTTCTAATATATGTTGTAATAAAGGATACATATTAATTTTTAGGAGTTTGACTTTACATACATTGTAATTAACAGTCAAGAATTATTTTATAGACACCTATTTAGAATTCATTTTTCTATCCTAATATGTAGATTATTTTTTTCTTCTTAACATGTGTGTGTTATGTCATTTAATTAAAAATCAAACAGAAACAAATATATATTCAGTATTTCAAGAAATACTTTTAATTTTTAGAATATTTGTTAGTTCAATTACGTTACTCAAAGCGGAAATTTGCCATTGCCATTCTTAAAATACATTAACGAAATTTTGTTTTAGTAAAAAAAAAATATTTAATCTATTCTGTGAATTATATATATTTTTTTTGATAATTTATATTTCGGAAGCAAAGTAAAATTTCTAAATTATTTGGAAAAGTTATTTTGGTAAGGTATAAATTATAGATTATGATATATTGATTTAGTGCAAAAAATGGATTTAAATGCTGAACATTACTAAATTAGAACTAAATCTTATTTAGTTTGTAACGTTGTCGTAATGTTAACATATAGATAATCAGGCTAAAGAAAGTATAAATATTGTTTTAAAATGCAGTAAATTTTCCGATAAATTTTAAGGCAAATATTACTGAACTATTAATTTCTATATGTCATATTCATATAATTTTTTTGATATTTAATATTTATTCATATAAAGAAAATTTTAATTTTCAAAAAACATGTAATTTCCTTATGAATAACTTTGAAGAAATTTTCAGAGTATTTCAACAATAAGACCAAATGCTTTTTCCCGTTAAAGTAAATATTTCCTCAATATTTTTGTACAAAGATTATCTACACAATAGAAACATATATAGTATGTAAATGTAAAAAGAAAATTCATTATAAAAATTATGATAAGTATTTTGTAATTCTGAATATATGAAAATGTATTTCATAAAATTTATTTTGAATTATTTCTATTTAGAGATGGTTTCAAAATGAGAAAATAATAATCTAATAAATAAAACAAAGAAATAATTTTATAGTTATAAAATATAAAACCTGGGTGATTTTTTTAAAAAGAATTTTTATACATTCATATCTTTAGAAATATTTCTTGGAATATTACATTGCTTTTATTTTCTTCGACACAAACTAAATCCTTGTTTTCAAAGAAACAGAACATACTATATAAATATTTCAATATATGTCCCAGGCGAAATCAGCTGAAAAATGTTTAAGGACGCAATATTTCCCAGATTCTGAAATTTTCCTTTCATCATTGTTTCAGCGCTTTTACGTTTACGCTATTTATCATTTTTATTATAAGGATAAAGAAAATATTTAGTGATATTAAATACAACCGATGGAGCAAGTTTAAATTTATACCAGTTTTATGTTTATGAAGCGAAATAATACCATGTTGAATATTAATTTCTGGGAAATATTAAACACGTTTACTTTACATATATATTAAAAGTTTTCTTCAAATATATATTACTTTTATAAATTTATTTGCATAATTATGTCTTCATAAAAATCGGAACCTATTTAAACAAAAATGTTCATTTTCAATTATGTCTTAGTGTTAAAATGACTAATAATGAGGATGACCATTTGAAACTAAATAATGAGGATGACCATACATTTTAAAGAAAAATACTGATTAACTAATTTTGAGATACTAAATTTGAGTCACTAAAATAACTAAATTTAGTGATACTATAAATTAAACATTCAGAATTATCTTCATTGTTGTTGAATAAGCGTTAATTGTAATTTGTTTAATCAATCGAAAAGACATCGGTGTCATCATTGCTGACATAATGAACTCAGTTGTAATTAGTAGATTTAGTCAATTATTTTGCTAAATATCTTGTGGTCAATTTATAATGGTCACGTTCAACCTTTTTTGTTTTAAAATAAAAATGTGTTCAATATTATCTTATAATTCTTTGCTTCATTGTCCAATATTGTTTACTAATGCTATATATGTATAAGCCGTCTAAACTTAACAGATGAACAATAATTACAGATGTGAATTTTTTTCAATTTGCTCTTTAATGAAAACAATATTCAAAGATTCTCTGATCATATTGTTCCCCAAACCACAATCCCGTTCTATTATTAAAGATTTTCTATTACTTGCTTACTATTTCATATATATATATATATATATATATATATATATATATATATATATATATATATATATATTATGCAATTATGCATTAAAGGCACGAAACTCCTTACAATCTTTTTTTTTCTTATGGGATGATTTTTGCTTTATTAAAAAAGTATGTGCTACTGATTAAAATATATTCAAAAATGCCACTTAATAGTGAAATATCGGAGTTAGCATTCTGTCTCGCAAGCAAAACAGGATAAGAAAAACAGGGGATCACAGTCAGTTAAAAGCATCATTAGATTAAAATGACACCTTGTGAAAAAATTAATGCAAAATATAAAAAGTTCATTTACTTTTTGTAATTTTTTACACTGTGGTTACACCAAACTTGAACGGAAGAAGCAATGATTTTATTTCGGGAAAAACATGACACCGCAATGTGGTTCAATGCTTCAGATTTCCAAAGGAATGTTTGATGTTTCAATTTTTTGAAATATTGAAATGTATAATTCTATTTCTATTGCATTGGCAAAATTGTTAAGTAGAAAAGAAATAGGAATTGAAGTTATGACATTCAGGTTTTTTATTTAAGTTTTGTCGAGCAAATTTCAAAATATCAAAAAATTAAAAAATAAATAGAAAAAGAAAAAAATACTAAATTAAGTAAATATTTTTATATTAAATTCAAACACAAACGAGTAAATGAAGTAATCATTTTTGTGATAGAATAAATGGTTTATCACGAAAAATATAATATTTTCAAAATTGAATAGAAATTTGTATACTTTAATAGAAGCTAAAATTTTATAATTTGAAAGTTGTAATTAAATTTAACATTGTATGTGAGTATGGAAAAACAACTTGTAATACTATAGCGTTCTAAAAAGTATTTTCCTGCTTATTGATTTATTTCTATTTTTTGATACCCTTCCCTTCCTAATACTCCACACATATTCCCAGAAGCAAACAACCACTTATTGCTGAAGTAGAAAAGTGTGGGTAGGTTTATAGTTATGGTACTACTTATGAGAAGCATGAAAGTGTTCATTGATTGGAGGATGATTTTTTCCATTTTGTTTTGCTTTTTTCCAGTTATTGGAAATACATACACTGTTCAGATATTTTCCAATATGATTTTGACCTATGATATATGATAATGGACTATATTTTGCATTATCGAATGAGGAAGATGCATTGATACTTGTAATTTGTCTCTTATAGTAAAATCGTTGCTGGGAATATGATTATGGTATAAATAAATGTCTTTTGCTCTTTCTACCTGAAGATGTATGAGGTAAAAATAGAAATGATTACAAATATGCCTGACATCAGTAATAAATTGTTTCGAAAATATTTTCTAAATTAACTTCTTTATTTTTAGTAGAAGTATAAAAAACATGCAAATGAAATATAATAAAGTATATGAGTAGTAATGTAAGTTTATAATAAATATAAGAAAGTTAAAAGATTTTTGTTCAGCAATTAGTAGCTGGTATAACAATAATGATAATAATAATAATTTATAATACGGCACAAAGAAAGACTCATTCAAGTACAACTTCTGTTATGCTTAAAATGATTTAAAATACTGAACTTTTTTATGTTGGTAGAAATAACTTTTCAGTATTAAAAGACAAAATTGAAAAAACTTTTTTCTTTTATGAAGAACTGGAACCTTTTAAGAGTTCGTCGTCTTTCATTTTAAGATGATTAAAATTGCATGAGTTTCAAGTAAAGGAAATTTATTTCATTTGTGTGTCAGAGAAAATATCTTATGAATGATTTGTTAAAAAACGTCATTTTTTATTTATTATGATCATATATTTTGAATAGTTAAGAAGCATAAATTTAAACTATGTTATCTCGAATTACACTCTAACTTTTATCTAGTGTTTAAAATTCAGAAATACGTAAAGTTTATTGCAAAATGTTTTAATAACTTGAAGTAAGTGGTCCAAAATACAGTTTTAAAATTTTATATCAATAATTCAGAAAATTTTAACACCTCATCTGAAGTGCGCAAGTGAAGCTTTAAATTTGGCGAAGAAAATTTTGTACACTAAGGTGATGGAACATTTTCATTCACCAATTTGAAAAGAGAAGAATCATAACTTTAATTTATCAATATACTAGAAGATCATTGAATACAAAGATTTTTCAAACACAAAAAATAAAAATCTTTTTCAACCAATTGTTTTTAAAATGTTAAACACAAAAGTTTGAATGAACCAAATTTCTAGCTTTTGCTGATATAGGCCTTTATTTAAGCAAAAAAAGTCATTGGCACACATTTAAAAATTGTCTAATATTCATAATTTCAATGAAAAATTTATTAATGAATTTTTTAAATGGATATTTTGCCGCATATAGAAACCGATCTTTGTACAATAAAAAAATAAGATAGCTTGAAAGATATTTAAAAATTCACCAAAAATGTTAATTATTTTCACATCAAAATCAATTCCATTTTACACAAAGTATAAATTGAGCTCAATAGTACCTCAATTTATTTGAAGAAATAAATTTTGTCTTAAATTAAGTGAAGCGTAAAATAAGTGCTTTTATTAGTCCTCTTGCAAATGCTTGTACATTTAAGAGGATCAGATAACTGTATTGTGCTACAGCATTTCACAATAATAAATAAATATTTATAGCATGAGAAAATACGTTTCAAATTATTTTTAAGCTACCATGAATTTATAAAGTATTTCAGGATAAAAATAATGGGACATAAACTTTTTTTCAAAGCTTAGCTATTTCCTCTTGAAACCTTCAAGGAAAGTAAATTTACCGTTCGATAAGCTAATATTACAAAATTTTCTTCAGTGAATCTGGTTTTTCTAAATATTTTCTAAAAACTAACTTTTTAACAAAATGTATACCAAAATTGAGTTTGAATTTAAGTATCATTGAAGCTATTTTTAAAAAGCAATATAAAAATTTGATGATAAAAAAATAACTAATTTATTAAATATTTCTGATTTATAAGAAGGAAATAAGTTGAATTATAGAGAAAATAACATTTTAAAAATTTCAATATTCGATATAATTTAATTGTTATAAAAATTCTTTAACAGTTCTATACACTGAATGAAAAAAATGAAATTCTAGGTAAATTTCGGAGACTAATACAGCAACATCGGAGACCAGAGATCATATCAGAGATATATAAAGTGTTTGGAGTGTCGACTGGCTCTACAGTATGAATAGATGACTTTTTATCGGCAGCTAATTGAGAATAATGTATTAGAAAAATACAGATGGACATAATTATTTAATATAGTAAATTATATATCCCTAGTTTGGATTTAGTTTTCCGTACAGTTGAGTTGGAAAGCTAATTTTTAAAAAAAAAATCGATATTTATACTTTTTTTTATCTTTTACTTACTTTTTAATGTATAGAGTTATGGTGGTGTATGATAACATTAAAATTGAATAATATGGAATATATTGCATGACGCACATTAGGAAAATATTCACACATATATGTATATATAAGTATGTTGTTGTATTGTGCCAGCTAGGTTAGCACAGTGCGTGCTGCTCCACGTTTTCAACGGAGCTATAATTTCGTATGGAGTGCGACTTCTTCAATATACGCATGTCATAGGTATCCGTTTAGACGGCAGACAACTATCCACACAAGGAAAAGAAAAGAAACGATCCACACAAGAAAAGGACATGAGAAAGAGACAGAGAAAAAAATTATCCATGACCGAACCTGGATTCAAACCCAGGACCTCCCTATCTACAGTCAGGCACGCTGATCACTAGACAGGGTGGGCGGTATATGTATGTAAGATATATATATATATATATATATATATATATATATATATATATATATATATATAAGGTCTGATAAGTGATAATTTGAAAATAAATTATACAAATAACACAAATATTAAAAGTCCTTTAAAAAATTAAAACAAATCTTTGCAAAAAACTAAAAAGCATAAACACTATGTCTTCGTTATAGAGATATGGTAAGCTATGCGAATGAGACACTTTTTTCTAACCAGCAAGAAATACAATGTCAAATAAATCTTCATACAATTACTCCAGAAGGGTATTTGTAATTGTAGTAGATAAGAAAATATCACAATAAATAAAATGAATAATATATCAAAGCAATCCATACAAGTTCAAAGTAAAAAGAGAATAAAACAAAATACAGAATATCGAAAGTTTTATTGACGAAAAATTTAGGTAAAATAAGCTTTTAACATAAAATTTTTAATCTAAAATTTTAAGAATCAAAAACCAAAAATTTTCTTAACTTAAAATTCTTAATCTAAAACTTTAGTTAACGCTTAGGACAAAAAGTAAAATTTTGTTTTCAATTTGTTTTTATTTTCTTAACAGCAAAAATAGTTTTTTAATATCTAATAATAAGTTGTAGAGATTTTAAATATGAATTTCTGCAAAACTATCTAATTATTTTTTTAAATGTGGAGTTATTTTTGGAAGTATCAAATTTTTTTTACATGAATTTGATTTATTCTTTGACAAACGAATTAGTTTAAGTCTAATAAGTTATTTTTTAAAAATTAGTTTGCTGACAAAACTTTGTTTCATTTTAAATTTATATTACTATTTTTTTCCAAATCAATTCTAATTTCAAAAGATTTAGGAAAATATAAAATATATATCATGTAATATAAGAAAAAAAGGATTTTTTAGTTGAATTTTCTAACTAATTACTTTTTTTACAGCCACTTTTAATAAGCAACATTTAAAATTATAGTTCAAAACTGATTTTACTCTATTTCAATATACAAATAACATACTAATATTGTTAAAGTATAAATAATAGAACGCAGATTGAAAACATGAGTTTCTGAAATACTATATAATTATAAAAATATAAATTGAAACTTCATGTGTAATCATGTTTTCAATGTATTATTTGTTTTCCTTACGATTTACTAATGATCATCTCAAAATATATTTCATTTTATTTCTGAACATCCTTTAGGTAGTTTTATATATATTAACTAGGGATTTTCTTGATTAGCTTAACTATAAGAGTTCAACAAAATATTCGCATCAAGAAATTTATATTGAAAATCATTAGATTTACATAAAAACTGGAATATTTGAGACAAATAAAAGCACTTTTATACATTGCGATTGAGAATTCTTACTATGCTAGTATGGAAAACTATTTTCTAGGCATGGAAAATCTAAAATAATCTTATTTCTTAGTTTCTATTAGAATTTATCTGTAAATCCGAAAATATATTTTCCTTGTGAACATATAAAGGGATTTGATAAACAATCTCAGGAAATTATTATGCCTCCTACTACTTCTTTGAAAAATTATGAACCCAAATATATTTATCTTCATAAAATCTCGAAGCAATTTTGATGTCAGAAAAAAAAATGGATAGCTTATTTAAAAAAAGTCGGAAAAAAATGGATAACAGTGAAGTATTTCGAAACCAATCCCATTACTTTCCTTGAGCCATTTTTGTCAAGGGCATTCGTCTAAATATTTTAATTTCATAAATAATTTGAGCTTGGCGTTGACATAAAAAAAAATATATTACGCCTAAAATTGAGACGAAAAAATATTTTTTATTTATGATTAAAGTATTCATCACTAAATTTCAACTATTCTCTAATATTTTATACTTCCTAATTATTTTTTATTAGGAAAGATAAATTTTCTTGCTAGTTTGTTTTGTGAGTATTGTCAAACTTAAATTAATTAAATAATTTCTACATGTACATAAATATTTTAATTCTAGGCTTTGTTGCAGAATTTGTTTTCATAAAAAAATGGATTATTTAAAAATAAAAAGTATTTAACAATAATGTGAACTTAATGAAAGGGGAAACAAATAAAAATTCTTTAATCCTCTTTGGTATTTTTTTAAGTTTATTTGGTACATTTGATATACTTATATTCAAAAGTATATGGAATGCAGAAGCACACTTTTATAGACAAATCTTACTGAGTTGATAACATATGAGAAAATAAACAGGAACTTATTTTAGTTTGATATTCTGTAAATTTCTGAAAATGTACTGGTCACCAAAAACAAATTATTTGAACCGAATAATCAATTTTAAACCAATTGAATTGTTTTAGTGAAAACATATGTGATTTTTAAGAAACATTTATTCATTTTCAATATATTTACATGTATTTTTTTTCTTTTTTGTACTTTTAGTATCAAAATCTTAATATATATCTTAGTTTAAGTTTATGTTTTCAGAAATTTTGTGTAAGGACAATATTACGTGAAGCACAATTTAAAAAAATCACATAAAAATATTCCAACCATTTTACTACATTAATTTTTATTATCACTTCATAAAAATTCATTTATTTCGGGAAAAATTATGTATGGAAAGATACTTAAAATAAAAAAAAACTTTTAGAGCCACATCACCAGTTATAGTTATTAAATATCATTTCAAATAAATATTATATACAAAAATTAAAACATAAAGATCCACTGAAATAATTAGGAAAATCATTTAGTTTACTTCGAGATATTGATCAAGATATATTCATGTGATAGATAATTATATACAGATATATAGTTTAATGTAAAATTTGGAATATAACAAACATTTATGGAAGAGATTAGAATTGAATTTCCTATCTGCTAATTTTAAAATACATAGTTCTCACTTTTCAGATTAACTGCAAAAGTGTAAATGAGAAGTAGAAAATTAGATACCAGTTTTAGATATTATATATTCAAATAACTTTCAAACTACTTTCAAATGTGGCAATCTATTTATTTGTCAATACTTGAAATGCTTTAATCAATTACAATAAATTGAATTTATTTTTATGATATTCAATTTTTAAAAGCATCAATTAAAAAAAATAATATTTTTAACAAGTCAATTATAGTGTCATTAATTTTGAAATATATTTTAAATTCAAAATATTCTACAATTCTTTTATATTCAATCCTTATACATATTGAATTCTATATCCTGTGTTTCTGAAGAAGAAACATATATTTTTAAAATATTACATTTTGAATCCTGTTTTATTTTAATAGACAGGAATTTGTAAAGAGTTGAGTTTGAAATTATTGGAAAATTTGAAACATTTATAGAGGATTTAGTATCAAAAGGACTTTTTAATTTTTTTTAGATTTTTAGAACAATAAAATTTTATAAAATACAATATACTTATAAAATTGATCTATGAAAAGTAATCAGTTATCTCATTGATACAATAAATTTTTAAATAGTTTTATAAATTTTCATTTTATATAACTTTCATAAATTTTATAATTTTTAATATTTATCATTAGTAAAAATATTAGCATAAAGAAGGTGAAATTTACCAAATGATTTCAAAAGATTTTTTTTTTTCAGTTTTAATATATTACAGCCAATTCACATTTATTTCTCTAATGTAATTTTTTCCAGAATTCTTTAATGTTACTGAGTTTAATTTTTTTACTATTATTTTATCTCATTAATATTATTTTGTCTTATTAATGTTTATTTTCTTTAAAATATTTTAAAAATATTTATGATAAATTTGATCAAAATATTGCACGCATTGTAAAAAGAAAGAATTGCTTTATTTCTGGTGAAATTATATTTTGGAATTTTCTAACAAATTATGAATAAAAAACTTTTTATTAAACGAACTTAAATTGTTATAAATGAATTCCTTTGGGTACTAGTTAATTTAAAAAAGAGAATAGAACTTGAAAAAAAAACATTTGAAACATGAAGTTTAATTTAGCAGCGAAATAATTAAATCGAATAGATTTCATTGACTGTGTGTCACCTCTTTCCTGTTATTTTATCGTTTCTAAAGGCACTATCTATCTTCCTAAACCTTTTCAGTATTAAAAGTTACTTTTAATTCTTTTTATTTAGCTCTGTCTATTGTATTCATAGCGAATAATCTACTCTAACTTTTGCCACTTTTTATTTTTTTGGTTCTAATTACAGAAGGAAAAAGATCTAATTTTATTGAATAGTTTCCCTTTTTGAAATAAATGACTGCTGATAAAATAAAGAACTGTCATCAAAGTAATTTTTTATCACACCCTATTATTTTATCCAGTAATATGTCACTGTCAAGTGCTGTGTTTTGTTACAAAAATGATACGTTAATTTACAGAAGTCTATATCCACCCTTATGTACTATACTAGCAATGTATAAATAGGATAGAATTTACACAGTCAATCGGTTCTAGGATAGAATTTAAAGTTAGTAAATTCTTATTAATAAATTAATGAGACAAGAATGATCCATCTAAAAGTGATAGAAAGATAAAATAGTAATTTACAATTGTCTTAAAATTTTTAATCTAGTAATACCAAAACTATTTTTTTATTGAAAAAGCGTGTATAATAAAAGTTGATTTTATGCTACTGACATTTATTAAATGAGTAATATAAATTTTAGAGAAATATTTTTTCTTGATAAAAATGTTATTTTTAATTTTATTAAAAGTATTAAAAGGCATTTATTCCTTTTGTTAGTTCCCTTACGAACATTATTACATTATTTTCATCTAACATAAAATTTTATTCAATTGTAATTACATTTTATTCTTCTGATGAAATAAAATTAGATATATTCATCAAATGTTTAAACTAATAGAAGATATTTAGTTTGCATTAAATAATATTTAATTGAATGTCAGTGATATTCAGATGCACTGCATTATTTAGTCAGATATATTAAAAAGATTCTGATCCTAAAACTACAAAATTAATATTATGTATTATTGTAATTAAATACGCATAAAATTCTAAATGCATTGGTATTAAAATTTTAAAAAATGAATAATTCTTACTCAAGTTATCTGAGAGCTGGATAACAGAAGGCAAAATTTTCCATACTGGCTTAAAGTTTTTCATGCAATATCTCCTTGTTATTCTACAAAACAAAATGATAATTGAGCATGTTAGAAAACGTATAATATGTCTTTTCGCTTGAAAATTGTTGGTCGATTTATATAGTTCTCAAATGATAATAATGGAAATACAAGAATTCCCTAAATACAATTTATAATAAATAAAAACAAATTATATGAAAATAATGTGAAAATTTGTTAATCACAAATTTTCACATTATCAGTATTTTGTGGTGCTTTACTTATACGCATAAAATTCTTTCTCTCTTTAAAATATGCATATTTGTTAAATACTAAAAAATAACATATTTGTTTAATTTGTAAGGAAAATCAATATTCGGATTTAGATTTTATCCTTCTATGTTTTTTGAAAATGCTAAGTTTTATATCTATAAGCTAATTTTTATATCTATAAATTTTTTTCTTCCAAAATGAGAAATAACTGTTGATTACAACTTAATAAATAAACAAATATATTTAAACATTGAACAAACGTCTAATATTGAATATAATAATCGGATTACATGGTATTAGTAGATAAGTAACTTTCAGAATGTGAGAACAAATTTCTCTCTAATATTTAATTTCCAGTAAAAAGATTGAATGCGAATTTTTCATTAGTGTTAAAAATGAAAATAATAATCTTAAAAAGTTAAGAAAGTATTTTGTTGTTCATAATTTATATTTTTTGAAGTATTTGGTTCTGATCAGTGACTAGTAATTGATGAATACCATAAAAGTTGAATTTATGATATCTATAGTGATGCTCTGAAAATGAATGACATATATACCAGTAAATAAAAATTTTAAAACAGAATAGAATTGTAGTGTTTATATATAATGTACAAAAATATAAATTTCGGTTTTGCAAATTAAACTTCAATATCTCTGGTTTTAGTTTTAAAGAAAATAAATCTTAAGATAAAGGAATTAAATTTTAAATTTACTTTCGTTCAAATCTCAAAATTTTGTAAAACGACTTAAGCTTACATTTGATGAAATTTACAAGATTTAATAAGGAATAAAAATAAACTTATAACAATTATGTATAATAATAAGGACACACTATATAAGTTTTACTTGGATGATTACAAACAAAATCACAATTTAAATTCTTATTATGAATTGCATTCACAGAATAAAAAAATGTCTTATTTTAAAATATTTTTAACATTAAAGACAAAATTAAGTGAGAATAAGAATTCCCCCAAAAATTCTGATTTTAGTTCCAAAATTAGATATTTTTTAGTTAATACAAAATTACCAAGACAAATTCAAATGTTACGTCATTGCTACTACTTATAATAAAAGTTTTAGAAAATATAATGTTTCTCTGTTCTGTAGAATCCCCATTTTATGAGTTCCTTCTGCAATTTTGGAATGATATTTTAGTCTGTACTTTAGTAAAACAATATACCCGAAACAAAAATGTTGCTGTAAATTAAGATAAAATGTGGTGAAATGTTGCATTTATAAGAAATTTATGCAAATGGTTTAGCTCAAAAAGTACTTTTTTTATTAGACATGACACTATTTGAATTTAGAGACGGTCTAAATGGTCTACTTATGTTTCTTCTGAAATGGTACAAACTTGTTGACAAATGTGTGGTATAAATTTTTAAAAATTTTTTTATTATTTATCACATTTGTTTCTTATCATTTCAAACATTTTGCTCTTTTTGATTAAACACAAAATTTAGAATATTTGCAAATGTTTCACTTATTCTTAAAAGGGTAATCATATGTAAATAATTGTTGTTTATAATAATTTTCTGAAAAAAATGTAATTCTGTCACATTTTAATTCAAGGGTGTAACCTTTTCCCTGCCTTTTGTATTAGAGTTAGATCTTAAAAATACCATGTAATATCATGCTATCAATTTTCATGTTATCATTTATCTCAAAATATTTCGGATCCTTTAATTTTAAGTTCATTTGTACTTTATTTTCAAACACAGATATAACTGCAGCGTGTTTTTAGAGAAATATTTCAAAGCCAACTTATATTGTTAATTAAACTCCTTCCATTTAATTTTTATAAAGTCCTAAAATTAATGTCCTAAGATTATTCTTACAGTTATGATAAAAAAAAGATCAATCATAGACTTTTGAAACTTTCATTAATAGTAAGCTAGTTTGCGCTTTTGAGAATTGCTTTTAATTGCTATTGGGAAAACACCCAGAAAATATTTCAACCAAATAAAGAAGACGTACTCATATATAAATGTAAATTTCAACTCCATATATTATAATAAGTTGGTATTTAAGTAATATGTAAATTATGGTCCAAAATGTTTTCCGATTATTCTTCCTTGATCAATTTTTAAATAAAATTCACACATCTGCAACCAGTACAAGATATTTTTTTTATCAAAATTAATATATAAACAAATTGAAATTGAATATTAAAAATGCATGAATATTCAATTTAATTATTTTTCAGTAGTTAACTTTTTAGTTTCTAAATTCCTCGGCTTTTATTTTGATAGTTTTTGCAATTTCGTTTTTGTGCAAAATTATTGTCAGATTTTTCTATATTAATGAAACTGAAACTATGTTTCCTCTTACTATGTACCTAAGAATAAATATGGTGATACGGAAATGATTTTTAATAGATAAATCAACATTTTCCCTTCAAATTAAGGCTTTGAAAATAAAGTCTTTATCTATGTTTAATTTCTTTTAGACTTCATGTTACAGATAGTATGTATACTAAATATTCTCTATTCATGTGTCTCAACCAACAATTCTCCTCTCCATTTTATCTGTAGCAGATAGTCTATTCTCTTATAAAATATTTTCCTCTGCACTTGTGAGATTCAAACCATGAATTTTCCTTCGTTTTACTATTATGTGACTTATTTCCTTCAACTGCATTAAGATGCATTTTTCAGTAAAAGCAATTTTTATCAAATCTCAGTTCTTTACTGATATTTTTAATTCTTTAGGTTTACCCTATTATACGATATAATTTCTGCAGATTTATCATATTAAATGCGTTTTGAGAACCTTGAATTATATATGTCATGGTTGAAATGTTGCATAAAAATAAAATAATACCTCTGTATGTGTTAGATCAATTACTGGAGTGTCTTCTTCTTGGTCTGTGTTTCTGAATTACGAAGAATCTTATCTAGCTGCTTCCACCTAACTGGTAGATAACAAATCTGGTCTACCTACAGGGAAGTAATCTGAAGTATATATAAACTCAGTTTTAAGTAAAGAGTGGATGCACATTTACTTTGTTTTTGTTTGGAACTAAATTTTTTAAACTGTATTTTACTCAGAAGTAATTTTCTGGTAATACGTTTCTTCACTATGTATTTTGAGTTACTTTCGTATTAGTTTCCTATGATTATTAAGTAAGCCATTATGAAAACACTTTCTTACACATAAACACGTAACTTATATGGATTTATAAAACTATTATCTTTCTATTAATCATTATCCAGCAGAGTTTCTCCTTAAAAATAGATAATAAAAATGTACTGCAAATTAAAAAATATTAGTGGTAAAAACAGAAAATCTGATTTAATAAGCAAAACCTCCTTTAAATTAATCATATTTTATCGACATTGACTTTTAAATTTTTTCAATCAGCATCAGCTTTTTTATAATTTCTTTCTGAATGAAAAATCTCACACCATAAAATATTACCAGAAATTTTTATCAAATCTATTTTGTTGAGAAAATTAAGTACAAATAATCTTCACTAAAGCACTATATCTATAAAACCATTGCCAATAATTCTTCTCAAATATACTCAAGTAAGCGTTTTTCAAAAATAACATTTTCAGTTTTTACTCTCGGAAAATATACCATCATTCTTACTTTCCAAAACAAACAAGCGTTCCCATTTTCATTTTTCTTTAAAGTAGGGAATTTATTTTTCTCCTCTAGGATATATTATCCCATCATCTAGCTGACATGCAGTTTTATGTTTCCTAACTTTTTATTTTTATAATCGTAAGGAACTTTGACACGTGGCTTAATTCAAACTTATTTTAAGAATCATATCTAACTTTCAGAAATTAAATTTTGGTCAGAGAGAAACGGTATTTCTGAAGTATTTTCATTTAGAAAATGCAACTACATAATCACCAGTGCTTGAAATATCGTGCAAAAAGCGTTGGAAGAAGAAATAAAACTAAGCCCTTATTTTATATTCTTTACTCCTATTTGTAAACATAGATTCCTACTATTTGGTGTGTAAGTTTTATAGTCAATTTAAGTATTTAGTCTTAACCAAACATAATTAATTTATACATAATTTAATGCAATTTTATATTCAGCAAATATAAAAACCTTTATGAAAATACCTATGAAACTGCACGGCAATACATTTGTCCCAATGTTGTTTTAAGGAAAACGAATAATTATATCTTTGTCATAAAACACTTTTGGATATATTCTTAACTAATATAAGAAAATTCATGAAAAAAAACAATTAAATTCACAAAAAGAAAAATAATTGAAAACTTTATAAAAAAAAAACTAGATTCTTATTTTAAACACTAAAAATACGAGGAAAATTCAACAATGAAAAATGAATAAAATTACACTGATGATTGCTAACTGGGATAATTACAATTATATATAATAAAGTAACACTATTCCAAAAATATTTATTTCCAACTTTTATATTGCTAAGCAATTTGATTTAACATGTTATTTGGAATTAGCTATGGGTTCCTGTATTTTTTTTTATCCCAACATCATTATTTTAATGCCACCAGCTCGCCATCAGGCCAAAGGTTTATTTCTATCTATTTTATACCAACACTACTTTAAAAGCTGATGCTTGATATCATTTATTTGATTCAAAACCTTAAAATATTACATTCAGTGATGTTTTGAACAATTTTTGTAGGACGTAGTTATTGTGTTCAGAAACCAAATAAAAAATAAATATAATTTATTTTAATATTGTAATTTATTATATAACGCATTTCAAATATATTTAAATGAACAATACTAGAATTCTAAGAACATGTTATGAGAGTTTCAAAATAAGTTCCTTATATTTATGATTAAATTCAAATAAATAATTTTATATCCGTAATTATTGACTTAAAATAGTTTTTAAACTTTATTTTAATCTTTAAATCAAATGGTTTTAGAATTTCGTTACATGCCCCACTTTAACAATATATCTTATTTAATGATGTAACGTATAAATTCTCAACCCCCATAATATGATTAAATTTTCATATTAATATTCCAGAATCATTTTTTAAATGTGTAAGCTTATAGATTTAAATTACTTATCTTATTTTACCTTACCTTAGTTTATTGAATGCATTCAAATATTTTAATATCTTACATTATTTCTTCACGGTTATGGAATGTATATGATAAATTCATCCAAGTTGTATTGAATGATTAAATATAAGCAGTTATTTTGTTTTAACTTCATGCAATTTTTAAAAACCGAAATTCTTTGAAAGTTAAACACTATCTTTTGAAATGAAAAATTATTAAGTTGAAACCAAATCTGCTCACAAGTATAGATCTGATCAACCTGATAACATTTTAATCATGTCACCCTAACAAGTCTCTCAGCGTTTTTATTTGTAAACATAGTAATTATAATGTATTAAAGAAATTATACAGTTTGATTTTCAATACATCCAGACATGTGAAATTGAATAACTAGATTTTTTTATATAATATTAGCACAAATTTTTGAATATATGAAACTATTATGATTGAATATGTTTTTTAGTGTTTAAAATTAAACCCAAGTCACACACACAATATCACCAAAGTTCATGTTAATGAATTATTAAGTTGACTTACTTAATAATTCATTTAACAAGTTGACTTACTTTATAATTCAACAAACTTATTATTATACTGACCGTGAGTTCATATTTTTCAATAAGAAAAAATAATTATATTCAGTTATAAGAAACATGACTAATACTTTGTTCTTTATCAAAATGAAAGGAATTTAATGTTCGTATTTTCTACTATTTAGCAATAATTTTAGAGGATAAATCATTAAATTTGATGGCTATATTTATAATGCTAATAAAACAAAATATAAGTTTGAATTACTATGGATTGTCTTGAATTGTAACTTAAATATCGTTTTCAATTATATCTTTTATACCTTTATTTAGAAGAAAAAAACAATGTTAATTCTTGGAGTATATAATTTACAAATAGTTCAAGCAGACAAATTATTATATTTTGCCATTTTTTAAGCTTCCAAAAAGACAACATGTTCCCAAAATAAATTTAAGTGCTAAAAACGCTTAAGACTCTGTTGAACTTCCGCTTTTTATCATTATACGGTTGATTTAAAAAGGTAGGGTTTATTTCGTTCTAAGTTAAAATTAACTTAGAAGGAAATTAACTTTATTATTTCTTTCTAAGTTAAATATAACATAAGGAAAGAACACAGTTTTAAGCATATGTCATGGTAAGCTGACTGAAATTTTTGTATATTTTAATAAAATAATTTTATTACCTTTTCATTGAATGTATTCACACAATTCAATTTTCCCAAGCAGTATTGCAAATGTTGATATTTAAAAAAATTAGAAAGAAGCTTGACGAATAAATAGATCAGAATTCACAAAAAAGAGTATTTTTGAAAACTTTTTTTAAGAAAAATATAAAATTTAGTAAGTTCTTTTGTATGCATTATAATAGTTTCTTATGACATTCGAATTAATGCCTATGATGTTAGTCATGTAATGACTTTTTTATTATTAATAAAAATTAACTGATATGAACCATAGATATTTTAAAGACAATTAATTTAGAATCTTTTAAATCAAATTGTCATTTTGCCTATAATGAAGAACGAAAATAAAACTAAAAGATAAATGTATTTAAAAATTTAAGAAAATTTTAATAAAAGAAAAAGAAAATTTTGATGAAAGAAGTGAATAAAAAAATATTGAAAATGTTTCTGAGTCTGAAAATGTAACGTTTGGAATGCTGCATAAAATTTTCTTTTGAATTACCTACTGAAGTAAAAGCATAAAAGGAAACAAACCTATTCATTTCTTTGACGACAAATATGCCAAAGAATTGCAACTATACAAATAAAACAAAAATAATAGAAAAACTTAGGAATATTCTAAAACCTTTGACAAAAACAGTGGTCTCTCAAAATTCGGAAAAATATTTTGACGTTGAAAATTGAAAAATAAAGAAAATTTATAAAACTAGAATTCAAAGAGAAATATACTAAAAAAAATGCATGTAGGGAAAATATTAAAAATTTGAAAGAATTATTTTAAAGATAACGTTTGAACATAGAAAGAATTAGTTGATATTACGAAAAAATAAAAGAAATCAGTTTAAAAATCCATAATTTTACATAATTTTTTTAATAAAAATAATATTTTTATTTTATTCTAAATGATCAATTTTCCCTGAATATTGCATGTGATTTTCTTATAATTATCGAACATCGTTTCGAAAGCTATATGGTATATTTGAAAACAAGTATCCAAAACTATCAATAACAAGTACTAATCAGACCAAAACGTTGCAAGCAGAATTATCCCAAATAATTTGTTTTATTTTTCAATTAGTCAAACAAATGCTTTATTTAAAAAAATCTTATTGAAGTTATACATTTTTAAATAATATTCCTAACTTTAATTATATCTATACTAAGCTTAAAACATTTTAATCAATTTTGTTTTGATAAATATACCAGTAAATATATGCTTGTTAAATATAATTGACATACATTCAAAAGTACCCTAAATATACTTTAAAGTAAAACGTTTTAGGAAATATCACATCTTCAATTTGGGTGTTAAGCTTAGATATACTAAAAAACTTTAAAAGTATGTAATAGAAGTTTATACAATCATAATCATTCCATAATTTCGAAAAAATATTTTGTACTTTAATCAGAAAATTTCTTTTTTAATTAATTGTAAGCCTTTTCAAAATCTAATTCAATATGTCTATATACTTTTCTCAACATATTTATCATATAAAGGAATAAATTTTCAATAAATTGAATTACATTTTTATATATTTGATTTATGATTTTTCATTTAAAGTGAATATTCAACATTTAAAATTATTTTGAAATTTCTATCTGATTTCAAGATTCTTTTCAATTTTTTCAGTCAAATTTAATCCAGAACTATTTTGAAATTTGCAAATATACTTTTTCACAAAATTATATTAAAGTGAGTGGAAAAATCATATAAGAAAATGAAATTTGCCATTGTCTGTTAAAATATGAAATTTAACTAAGCGGAAATAATTTGAGATAATATTAAATATAGTAATAAAGTTGTCGTTTGAGTGATTCTTTATAAAGGTTTGCAAATTAATCTCTATAAAACACTTTATATATGTTTGCAATAGTATATATGAAAAATCATATGAGTATAATTTCAAAGAGTATGGAATACTAGATTTATAAATGCGTTCAAAGTTCAATCAACTTGTTTATTAGTGGATTATTGTAAAACTTATTAGCTTTACATGTTCTGATTCGATGTATATGTGGATATAAGATTAGTTTTAAAATATTTGAAACTGGATACTCCATAAATGGCCTCACACAATTTTCTTTTAATTAAATACTTAATGCTCTGAAAGCGATGTTTCCGACCATAAAGTATTTTAATAAATTGCACATTCTTTAGAAATTAAAAGAGAATTCAGAAAATATTCTTAGCATTTGAAATTCAGAAATCAAGTTAATTAAACTCAAAGTAAAACAGGAATCATTACCTTAGTCGCTACTAGATTAATTACTTAACTTTAAAATGCTTTTCCCAATTTACTTGTTTGATGTGCATTTTATAATATAAAATGAAGTATATCTTTCTGTACTTAAACATGATTGATAAACTGTATATAATCTATGTAATGATCTTTAGCACTCTTCACAAATTTTATATCTTTATATTTAAATGGAACTGAAATTTTATCAGGAAAATAAACTTTTCAATCTGTTAAAGTCATAAATAAATTTAGTAATTCAAATATTATTTTTAGCTTATGATAATAAAGTTATAAATGTTATTTTTTAACATTTGTATTCCATTAAAAAAATTCAATATGTATTTAAGTAAGCTTAATAATAATCAAATGTATTTAATAAATTAAAACTAAAATATTTACTTTTGTATATTTACATCTACTTAAAACATTTTTAAATTATATTATGGAAAAAATGTATTCCAATTAGTTTATCAATTAATAATGACAGAGAACTTATATAAATAGCAGTACAGAAACTAGTTTTGAATTAAGATTTCAGTACGTTGCATATAATGTGATTAGTTAAATGTGGCATTTATATTTGAAAATATATATGAAACTGATATTATAGCTTTATGTATTTCTTGCTATATTTAGGTTTTTATCTTTTTGCATGATTCTTTTTTACATTTATAATAAGAATTTTTCAAACTTGGTAAATACTTAATCCTTTTAACTTTTACATTCTGAATTTTAATTTTTTATTTTATGCAATAAACAAAATAGCTTAATAACACTCTTAAATTAGAACTGATTCCAATTACATATAGTTACAATATTTTACTGTAATTTTATCAATAAAAATCATATGCTCTAAAATGCATTTATATTATTTTTCACTAATGTAAAGGTAAAACAATAAATTTATATCATTAAATGTATAAAACAATAAAAAATACTCATCCAGTATCAGTAAATTTGAAATTTCCATGCTTTATTAATTAACGTTTAATTATAAATTTAGTATAGAAAATAAAATTTTTTCTCCTGTTACGAAATGTTTTAAGATAGGAAAATTGTAAATAAATCTAAAAATTATCATTTTATTCTCTTTTAATTATCATTGTTTACAAAAATGAATTATTTAAACAATTACAATTTTTTCCCCAAGTAATAAAATTTCCTGTAAAATTTCAAGAGTAGTCTTTCAAAATTAAAATATTAAAAAAGTTATTTATTCATTTTTTTCTGCATTTGCTATATATTAGAAAAGTAAGAATTCTCGATACAAATTATCTTTGAAATTTTTCTAATTTTTTCTAACTTAGTATAACTTTAACTGGTTTTCAGTGAAAAATTAATATTAATTAAAAATTCATATATAATTTTTAAAAAAAAATTAAGAATGGGTAAAAAATATTTTCTATTAATCAAGAAACCTTATTTTAAATATTTTAACATCAACTTAAATTTTTGTTTTATGTACATAATCTTAATTAAGCATTTCATTGGCTTAGAACAAATTTTTAGATCACTTGTTCAGGAATTTAATTCAATAATCTGAACTATGCCATACTTAAGATTTTATTTATGTTTAAAAATTCTGACGTAATTCTATCTTTCATTTACTCTTAATGAACTAAGCCAAAATTTTCCTCAATACGCTTCCCAAATTAATTACTTAATATAACTAATATGAATCGAATCAACAAATTTTGTATGTCATCTTGAGTATTCTATATAATCTATTAATGTCAGAATGTTAGATTATTCACCTCAATTCCTATGCATTAAATAGCACTTTAATGAGTACATCACGGATATTGTTAAATAAAATTATTAAATATTTAGTTTGTTTTAATATTCATACGTTTAAATATTAGCATTAAACTTCAATTAATTTCTATTTTTTAAACAAAACATTTAAATAATATAAATTAAAGAAACATTATTTTAACATAAGAACTAAAGATTTCAAGATCAATGTATTATCTATACATACATATATAATGTAATTTATAGCATATGACTATTAAATATTTACTCAAAAAATAGTTACATATGCATCTAAATTTTAGAAACCTCATTCCAAATGTTTTTACTATAGAAAATTACTTAAAAATATTTAAACAACTTTATATCAAAATGATAATGTCGATAAACCAAAAAAATCTGATTTTTAGAACAGAAGGAATTTTTGAACTTGTTAATAAATTTTTGGGCAAGAACATTTTAAAAATTATGGTATGTAGAAAACATACAGAGTAATTTTGAAATTTATTATATATAGTATGGTTGTCGCCTCAGTTTTAGTGGGGTATTTCTCAAAATATTTTAAGAAATAAAAAATTCCTAAAGCACATTACTTAAATATTCAAACAAAATTTCTACTTTCTTATGGTAGGTCCTAATAATGGTCAACACTTTGCTGGGTTTGTTAAATTGTAAATCAATTAAAACTTTGCAAAGATATGGACCAATTCATTTTTAATAAAATAATAAATATTGCATTTGTCATATAATCGATTAGTATCATCATTCTAATTACTAAATTAAATATGGGACAATTTAGAAAATGCATTTTAGGTAATTATAGCTCATATCCAATGGCGTTTTGGCAAGTTGAGGCTGAATAACATTTATCTTGGTACTCATTTAATAATTTTTAGTGTAAGGAGTCGTGAAATATTTTTATGAACTAAAAAGCATTGGAAAATATGGGTTTTATAAATTAGAAGTAGCGTGAAATCATAAAAAAAAATTAAATAACCTTATATCAAAAATAAATAAGAAATTTAAATTCTAATATTAATCCTTCATGTGGATTGATTGGTTTCGATCGAAGAGCAATCATTCTTGGAAACGGCAGCTAGAGCATGTTAAATATGTCGTGATCGCAATGCCTTCCATATGAAATGATACCTGTGGAGGTGGCAGGCTTAGTCCGGAAATCCCCAGTCGAGAAAGTATCATCACTTACTATAATCCTTGTAGTACTGTAAAGTTGTAAAAAGGATTGTAGTGGAAGGGCATAAAAATAATAGATTTCCTTCATGTTACTTTGATGAATAAAGAATTAAGTTCTCTAAAATTTATTAAACAATATACTTATTTTTTTAATTTTAAAAAAAGTTTAAAGCTAATACATTTCTTATAATAACTGACACAATATGATTTTAGAAACACAGATTTACAATATGCATCAATATTTAAAAGGATTAATGCTCTTATCCGATTGTAATTAAGTTTTCTAAATTTTATTAAGGAATTTGTAAATTTTAAATATTTGATATATTACATCATCTTTACCGTGAAAAATAAATACCTATATTAACAAGTCAAAGTTCATAGGAGGAGAATCATGGATTACATTTCCTTTTAGCTATACTATTTCTCATATAAATCGATATCACAGGAGTTTGAGATAAATATTGAATTGATAGTACTAGGCAGAATATATCGAACGCCATGTGAAATCTCATTAGTTCAGAGCCTACCATGTCAAAGAATTCAGATAAAACGTATTCTCGGAGTTGGTAAATCGTATGTGTATAGTACATCACATATTCTGTATGCGGAATTCATCTTCACGTCCACTTTTAAATGAACCCCGTTCTAAGTACAGTAGCATTTTGACTTGTCTTTTAGGAGTGATATACATTTTGAAATATGGACTGCATGTACCTGTGAGAGGTTAAAGTACATTTTTGGTGATTTTATATTCAGATGAGTAATGCAATTACTGTTTGCAATACAATAAATCATTACAATTATTGTTAATATGAGACATTTTACCTCATGAAACAAAATTTAAAACATTTTAACTATGATGATTTATATTATAAAGTAGTTTCTTCAATGATTTTATAAATTTTAGAAGAGTTTCAGTTCAGATTAAAACTTTTTAAGAAATTCAAAACAATTAAGTATATTATAAATATATAAAGTATCATATAAATAAATTTTAATATAATGTTTTATATTAACTGATAAGTTGAACTAATATATATTATGTATAATAAATATTTCAAATTCCAAAATAATAACTTTAATAATATATGAAAATAATACATATAACCAGAATAATTCATGAAATAAATGATTTTGTAGTTAAATAAAATCATTTATTTCATATAATCAAAGTCATAACATTTTAAACTTTTTCTCAATATCATAAACAATATCCCTGATGTATAGTTTTATAATTATAGTTAAGAGTAAACTTCCTGAAGTAAACATATAATAAGATAATTTTTTTAGGAAATGTTTTGCCAATTATTTCTTATTTACTTTATTAGGGATATAATTAGTTATTAGAAAAGTAATTTCAATACCATGCTCAATTTTAATCTTAAATGCAATTACTATCATATCATCTACAGAAATAAACTGCGGTATCACATTTTCAACCTTTCTTCATGAGAAACTTTTCTTCAAACTCTATGCCAGAATAGTTTATTTACAACACCGAGGAAACAGATTAAATGTTTATACAAGTCGTTTCCAATATATTCTAATTTTCCTTTTATTAAAAGACAACCAGTATCTCTAACCTTTAGTTTCCTTGACCAGGAAATTCAAGTAATGTGTGTTGGACGTTCTAGACGTGTACTCGTTGAATCTTGCGAGTCTCATTTATTAACCAAAAGGAATTTATTTTGGAGCAATGTAAACTCTGGTCATCAAGAAGGTAAACTTAAATAAATATTCTGATATATTATGCGAAATTGGAAAACTTGGGAATATATTACATAAAATGGGACTCAACGATGAAAAATGAAGAAAGATTCACCAGACACTATTTGATAGGATTTAATGTTTTTTTCGGTTCATAAAACTATATTTAAAAAAAATTTTCATTACGTTTATCGAATCTTTCGTTTATCCTCATTTTTCGATTATTCAGATTGAAATATATTTTAAGTTATTAATAGTATTAATTATTAATAAACTATTATCTATAGAGAAACGCATTTTCAGTTACACTATTTTAAAATATATATTTAAATAATTTTAATTAACAAACTTCCTTTGAATAGAAAAACTGAAAATCCATTTTAAAAAGTTTAAATTCATATCTATTGTTAAATGTTTGGATGGTTACATCTACATTTACATAAAATTTAACTCTCTTTTTATCTTATATAAGGATATAAAAATAGAAGAACTTATTTTATATTGCTTAACTAAAATATAATCGTTATAACATTAAATTAAATTTAATGTAATGCAAATTAATTGGAAGATACTATCTCTAAATTTTTAACCAGATAGCAAATATCAGCATATTTATTTTTACGATTGTTTTAGCTATAAAACTTCAAATCTGTCATTGCTTTTTTTTTAAAAAACTGTCAAAGTTAGAAAGTATTTATTTTTCATTTAATAGGGTTCTATTACTTTATTTTATAATCCCAACATAAAATATTTTAAAATATTTAATTTCACTAAGTTACTTAAATATAGCTCAGTGTAGAAGCTTTTTGAATTCAATAAATATAAGTTCCTTAATATAAGTATTATGGGTGTAGTTTACATTACATTATGGTCTACATTATATTTGTAGTAATCAATTTTGAAAAATGTCATGTATATTGACAACAAGGAGCGAAAGTAATAGTGCACTATATTCATATGTAAAATGGATGAAATCAATTAACCAACGTTCGTGAAAAGTTTATCTACTAAATGGTCATGAAATATATTTCCGAAATGAAATTTGATTAATGTTCTTAAAATATACAAATTATACACTAATAAAAAAGGCAATTTTATAAGTATTCAGATACTTAATGTTAAATCTTTTTATCTATTTTATTATGTTTCTATAAATTTATGAAGTGTTATCAATACTCTAATTACTACTATATGTTTTTAATATTCTTAAATGCATAATTAAACTATTATAAACAATATTGTTTATGTGTAAGTCAATATGAAATAAATTTATTGACAAAATACGTGTATTTGGCAGAGTTTAAAATGACGTTTAAGAGTTCATAAGTATTTTTTTCACACAAAAATAAATATGGCTACAAATGCAGAGATTTACTTGTATATATACATATTATGCATACTTTTGTTTGTATTTCTGTGTAACATTTGATATATTTTTAATATTTGCTATTTATTATAATTATCTGCGTCATTAATAATATGATTGTGTAGGTTGTTAAATTTTAAATAATAACATTTATATACATAGGATACGTGCAACTCAATTTAACAACATTAATGTAAATGTTTTTCAAGAACACACAGCTCGTACATTGAACAAAAAAATAATAGTTTTCTTCCCAACATTTTCCAAAAAATCTACAAACACTTAAACACGTGTTATATTATGTATATTAGAATGAAAATGTAGTTTTTCGTTAGTTTCTATCACTATTAAAATAAAATATTTCACTTTAATTATATTAATGTGCACACTAACAATTTAAAAATTCGATTCATGTTTTAATTTAATACAAAATTATGTGACAGAAAATTTTCCTCATAAAAAATAGGAAATAATTACTCTATTAATATCTTTCTAATTCATAATGAGAGTGATATCAGAATTGTATGAATACTTATATTATATAACATGAATAATTCTAATATTTTATTTAATAAAGTTTCCAAATATTTTGTAAGATTCTCTACTAAAATGATGCTTTAATGGATTTTATGAATTAGTTGAAAATTTCTTTGATTATTTTCATTAAATCACATAAAAAATTGTTAGAAATAATGGCGTCTAGGAACGTGGAATCTTCTACAACATTTGAGTGTTCGATTTTCTGGGGGAATTTTAAATGAGGATTTACTTGCGTAGTTCTGACGTCACTGAGGTTAAATATAGACCATGGAACAGAAGATTTCTTATTAATCGAAAAATTTTGAAATTCAATCCAGTTGATGTGGAAACTTTTGAAAAAAAAACTTAATGAGAAATTAAAAAAAAATTATGCAGCAGATTAAATATATATCTATGTAAAATAGTTGATTTTAATTAAGATAACATCATTTTTTTTAAAAAATATTTTCTTGAAATTCTTATCTATATATTAATATTTTGAAATAATACTTTTTCCAGCAAATATAGCTAAAATGCAAAGTCTAATAACACTGATCTGTTATACAACTTGTGGAAGTTTTAATTTTTTAAAATAACAGTTTCTTTCTGTGGACGTAGATTAAATACAAATATTTGTAACTTTATTGGCATCCATTAAAAATAGAAATATATACTGCTTCCTATCAAAGAGTATTTTTAAATTTTGTAAAAGTGATTTAAATACTTACATTTATTAAAAACAAGAAGTCCTTAAAGAAGGAAACTTTAATTAAAATAAACTAAATTTATAAACAATGAAATTATTAGTATTTAAAATTATGATATAAATAACACACATGTACCTGTTTTTGAAGTACATTTTTTATGAGTTTTAGATTATTTGCAAATAAAGTATTGTCATGAAATTGAGTATCATGTCATGAGTTCAGCTCTCCGCAAATAGGTATTTTAGAATGAATTATAATGAGTATTATAATTTTTATATTCTTGGATGTTAAATTCTTGCATGTTAAAAAGAAGTTATATTCTTGGATGTTAGAAAGAAATGTTTACTGTTTATCTGTATTTAAATAATCAAACGTGAGTGGCAATTTATATTTCCATTAATTTAAATTGAATGAGCAATATATCAATATATTTTAAAAAAGTAATTTAAATTAATAACAGGGATTACGATATGCATAAGTG
>JAPDSC010074474.1:241798-256855 GCA_026290005.1 Latrodectus geometricus | reverse complement strand
TAAAGAATGTGCAATTTATTAAAATACTTTATGGTCGGAAACATCGCATTCAGAGCATTAAGTATTTTAATAAATTGCACATTCTTTAGAAATTAAAAGAGAATTCAGAAAATATTCTTAGCATTTGAAATTCAGAAATCAAGTTAATTAAACTCAAAGTAAAACAGGAATCATTACTTTAGTCGCTACTAGATTAATTACTTAACTTTAAAATGCTTTCCCAATTTACTTGCTCGATGTGCATTTTATAATGTAAAATAAAGTATATCTTTCTATACTTAAAAATGTTTGATAAACTGAATATAATCTATGTAATGATCTTTAGCACTCTTCACAAATTTTATATCTTTATATTTAAATGGAACTGAAATTTTATCAGGAAAATAAACTTTTCAATCTGTTAAAGTCATAAATAAATTTAGTAATTCAAATATTATTTTTAACTTATGATAATAAAGTTATAAATGTTATTTTTTAATATTTGTATTCCATTAAATAAATGCAATATATATTTAAGTAAGCTTAATAATAATCAAATGTATTTAATAAATTAAAACTAAAATATTTACTTTTGCATATTTACAACTACTTATAACATTTTTGAATTATATTATGGAAAAAATGTATTCCAATTATTTTATCAATTAATAATGACAGAGAACTTATATAAATAGCAGTACAGAAACTAGTTTTGAATTAAGATTTCAGTACATTGCATATAATGCAATTAGTTAAACATGGCATTTATATTTGAAAATATATATGAAATTGATATTATAGCTTTATGTATTTCTTGCTATATTTAGGTTTTTATCTTTTTACATGATTTTTTTTTACATTTATAATAAGAATTTTTCAAACTTGGTAAATACTTAATCCTTTTAACATTTACATTCTGAATTTTAATTTTTTATTTTATGCAATAAATAAAATAGCTTAATAACACTCTTAAATTAGAACTGATTCCAATTACATATAGTTACAATATTTTACTGTAATTTTATCAATAAAAATCATATGCTCTAAAATGCACTTATATTATTTTTCACTAATGTAAAGGTAAAACAATAAATTTATATCAATAAATGTATAAAACAATAAAAAAATACTCATCCAGTATCAGTAAATTTGAAATTTCCATGCTTTATTAATTAACGTTTAATTATAAATTTAGTATCGAAAATAAGTTTTTCTCCTATTACCAAATGTTTTAAGATAGGAAAATTTTAAATAAATCTATAAATTATCATTTTATTCTCTTTTAATTATCATTGTTTACAAAAATGCAGTATTTAAACAATTACAATTTTTCCCCAAATAATAAAATTCCCTGTAAAATTTCAAGAGTAGTCTTTCGAAATTAAAATATTAAAAAAGTTATTTATTCATTTTTTTCTGCATTTGCTATATATTAGAAAAGTAAGAATTTTCGATATAAATAATCTTTGAATTTTTTTTTAAGTTTTTCTAACTTAGTCTAACTTTAACTGGTTTTCAATGAAAAATTAATATTAATTAAAAATTCAGATATAATTTAAAAAAAAATTAAGAATGGGTAAAAAATATTTTCTATTAATCAAGAAACCTTAGTTTAAATATTTTAACATCAACTTAAATTTTTGTTTAATGTACATAATCTTCATTAAGCACTTCATTGGCATAGAAAAACTTTTTAGATCACTTGTTCAGGAATTTAATTCAATAATTTGAACTATGCCATACTTAAGATTTTATTTATGTTTAAAAAATATGACGTAATTCTATCTTTCATTTACTCTTAATGAACTAAGCCAAAATTTTCCTCAATACGTTTCCCAAATTAATTACTTAATATAACTAATATCAATCGAATCAACAAATTTTGTATGTCATCTTGAGTATTCTATATAATCTATTAATGTCAGAATGTTAGATTATTCAACTCAATTCCTATGCATTAAATAGCACTTAAATGAGTACATCACGGATATTGTTAAATAAAATTATTAAATATTTAGTTTGTTTTAATATTCATACGTTTAAATATTAGCATTAAACTTTAATTAATTTCTATTCTTTAAACAAAACATTTAAATAATATAAATTAAAGAAACATTATTTTAACATAAGAACTAAAGATTTCAAGATCAATGTATTATCTATACATACATATATAATGTAATTTATAGCATATGACTGTTAAATATTTACTCAACAAATAGTTACCTATGCATCTAAATTTTAGAAAACTCATTCCAAATGTTTTTACTATAGAAAATTACTTAAAAATATTTAAACAACTTTATATCAAAATGATAATATCGATAAACCAAAAAAATCTGATTTTTAGAACAGAAAGAATTTTTGAATTTGTTAATAAATTTTTAGGCAAGAACATTTTAAAAATTACGGTATGTAGAAAACATACAGAGTAATTTTGAAATTTATTATATATAGTATGGTTGTCGCTTCATTTTTAGTGGGGTATTTCTCAAAATATTTTAAGAAATAAAAAATTCCTAAAGCACATTATTTAAATATTCAAACAAAATTTCTACTTTCTTATGATAAGTCCTAATAATGGTCAACACTTTGCTGGGTTTGTTAAATTGTAAATCAATTAAAACTTTGCAAAGATGTGGACCAATTCATTTTTAATAAAATAATAAATATTACATTTGCTATATAATCGATTAGTATCATCATTCTAATTACTGAATTAAATATGGGACAATTTAGAAAATGCATTTTAGGTAATTATAGCTCATATCCAATGGCGTTTTGGCAAGTTGAGGCTGAATAATATTTATGTTGGTACTCATTTAATAATTTTTAGTGTAAGGAGTCGTGAAATATTTTTATGAACTAAAAAGCATCGGAAAACATGGGTTTTATAAATTAGAAGTGGCGTAAAATCATAAAAAAAATTAAATAACCTTATATCAAAAATAAATAAGAAATTTAAATTCTAATATTAATCCTTCATGTGGACTGATTGGTTTCGATCGAAGAGCAATCATTCTTGGTAACGGCAATTAGAGCATGTTAAATATGTCGTGATCGCAATTCTTTCCATATGAAATGATACCTGTGGAGGTGGCCGGCTTAGTCCGGGAATCCCCAGTCGAGAAAGTATCATCACTTACTATAATCCTTGTAGTACTGTAAAGTTGTAAAAAGGATTGTAGTGGAAGGGCATAAAAATAATAGATTTCCTTCATATTACTTTGATGAATAAAGAATTAAGTTCTCTAAAATTTATTAAACAATATACTTATTTTTTTTAACTTTAAAAAAAGTTTAAAGCTAATACATTCCTTATAATAACTGACACAATATGATTTCAGAAACACAGATTTACAATATGCATCAATATTTAAAAGGATTAATGCTCTTATCCGATTGTAATTAAGTTTTCTAAATTTTATTAAGAAATTTGTAAATTTTAAATATTTGATATATTGCATCATCTTTACCGTGAAAAATAAATACCTACATTAACAAGTCAAAGTTCATAGGAGGAGAATCATGGACTACATTTCCTTTTAGCTTTGCTATTTCTCATATAAATCGATATCACAGGAGTTTGAGATAAATATTGAATTGATAGTTCTAGGCAGAATATATCGAACGCCATGTGAAATCTCATTAGTTCAGAGCCTACCATGTCAAAGAATTCAGATAAAACGTATTCTCGGAGTTGGTAAATCGTATGTGTATAGTACATCACATATTCTGTATGCGGAATTCATCTTCACGTCCACTTTTAAATGAACCCCGCTCTAAGTACATTAGCATTTTGACTTGTCTTTTAGGAGTGATATACATTTTGAAATATGGACTGCATGTACCTGCGAGAGGTTAAAGTACATTTTTGGTGATTTTATATTCAGAGGAGTAATGCAATTACTGTTTGCAATACAATAAATCATTACAATTATTGTTAAAATGAGACATTTTACCTCATGAAACAAAATTTAAAATATTTTAACTATGATGATTTATATTATAAAGTAGTTTCTTCAATTATTTTATTAATTTTAGAAGAGTTTCAGTTCAGATTAAAAATTTTTAAGAAATGCAAAACAATTAAATATATTATAAATATATAAAGTATCATATAAATAAATTTTAATATAATGTTTTATATTAACTGATAAGTTGAACTAACATATATTATGTATAATAAATATTTCAAATTCCAAAATAATAACTTTCATAATATATGAAAATAATACATATAACCAGAATAATTCATGAAATAAATGATTTTGTAGTTAAATAAAATCATTTATTTCATATAATCAAAGTCATAACATTTTAAACTTTTTCTCAATATCATAAACAATATCCCTGATGTACAAATTCATAATTATAGTTAAGAGTAAACTTCCTGAAGTAAACATATAATAAGATATGTTTTTTTAGGAAATTTTTTGCTAATTATTTCTTATTTACTTTATTAGGGATATAATTAATTATTAGAAAAGTATTTTCAATTCTATGCTCGATTTTAATCTTAAATGCAAATACTATCATATCATCTACAGAAATAAACTGCGGTATCACGTTTTCAACCTTTCTTCATGAGAAACTTTTCTTCAAACTCTATGCCAGAATAGTTTATTTACAACACCGAGGAAACAGATTAAATGTTTATACAAGTCGTTTCCAATATTTTCTAATTTTCCTTTTATTAAAAGACAACCAGTATCTCTAACCTTTAGTTTCCTTGACCAGGAAATTCAAGTAATGTGTGTTGGACGTTCTAGACGTGTACTCCTTGTATCTTGCGAGTCTCATTTATTAACCAAAAGGAATTTATTTTGGAGCAATGTAAACTCTGGTCATCAAGAAGGTAAACTTAAATAAATATTCTGATATATTATGCGAAATTGGAAAACTTGGGAATATATTACATAAAATGGGACTCAACGATGAAAAATGAAGAAAGATTTACCAGACACTATTTGATAGGATTTAATGTTTTTTTCGGCTCATAAAACTATATTTAAAAAAAATTTCATTACGTTTATCGAATCTTTCGTTTATCCTCATCTTTCGATTATTGAGATTAAAATATATTTTAAGTTATTAATAGAATTAATTATATTAATAAACTATTATCTAATGAGAAACGAATTTTCAGTTACACTATTTTAAAAATATATTTAAATAATTTTATTTAACAAACTTTTTTTGAATAGAAAAACTGAAAATCCATTTTAACAAGTTTAAATTCATATCTATTGTTAAATGTTTGGATGCTTACATCTACATTTACATAAAATTTAACTCTCTTTTTATCTTATATAAGGATATAAAAGTAGATGAACTTATTTTATATTACTTAACTAAAATATAATCGTTATAACATTAAATTAAATTTAATGTATTGCAAATTAATTGGAAGATACGATCTCTAAATTTTTAACCAGATAACAAATATCACCATATTTATTTTTACGATTGTTTTAGCTATAAAACTTCAAATCTGTCATTGCTTTTATTAAAAAAAAACTGTCAAAATTAGGAAGTATTTATTCACCATTTAATAGAGTTCTATTACTTAATTTTATAACCCCAACATAAAATATTTTAAAATATTTAATTTCACTAAGTTACTTAAATATAGCTCAGTGTAGAAGCTTTTTGAATTCCATAAATATAAGTTTCTTAATATAAGTATTATGGGTGTAGTTTACATTACATTATGGTCTACATTATATTTGTAGTAATCAATTTTGAAAAATGTCATGTATATTGACAACAAGGAGCGAAAAGTAATAGTGCACTATATTCATATGTAAAATGGATGAAATCAATTAACCAACGTTCGTGAAAAGTTTATCTACTAAATGTTCATGAAATATACTTCCGAAATGAAATTTGATTAATGTTCTTAAAATATACAAATTATACACTAATAAAAAAGGCAATTTTATAAGTATTCAGATACTTAATTTTAAATCTTTTTATCTATTTTATTATATTTCTATAAATTTATGAAGTGTTATCAATACTCTAATTACTACTATATGTTTGTGATATTCTTAAATGCATAATTAAACTATTATAAACAATATTTTTTATGTGTAAGTCAATATGAAATAAATTTATTGACAAAATACGTGTATTTGGCAGAGTTTAAAATGACGTTTAAGAGTTCATAAGTATTTTTTTCACACAAAAATAAATATGGCCACAAAAGCAGAGATTTACTTGTATATATACATATTATGCATACTTTTGTTTGTATTTCTTTGTAACATTTGATATATTTTAATATTTGCTATTTCTTATAATTATCTGTGTCATTAATAATATGATTGTGTAGGTTGTTAAATTTTAAATAATAACATTTATATACATAGGATACGTGCAACTTAATTTAACAACATTAATGTAAATTTTTCAAGAACACACAGCTCGTACATTGAACAAAAAAATAATAGTTTTCTTCCCAAAATTTTCCAAAAAATCTAAAAACACTTAAACACGTGTTGTATTATGTATATTAGAATGAAAATGTAGTTTTTCGTTAGTTTCTATCATTATTAAAAATAAAATATTTCACTTTAATTTTATTAATGTGCACACTAACAATTATAAAATTCTATTCATGTTTTAATTTAATACAAAATTATGTGACAGAAAATTTTCCTCTTAAAAAATAGGAAATAATTACTCTATTAATATCTTACTAATTCATAATGAGAATGATATCAGAATTTTATGAATACTTATATTAAATAACATGAAAAATTCTAATATTTTATTTAATGAAGTTTCCAAATATTTTGTAAGATTCTCTACTAAAATGATGCTTCAGTGAATTTTATGAATTAGTTGAAAATTTCTTTGATTATTTTCATTAAATCACATAAAAAATTGTTAGAAATAATGGCGTCTAGGAACGTGGAATCTTCTACAACATTTGAGTGTTCGATTTTCTGGGGGAATTTTAAATGAGGACTTACTTGCGTAGTTCTGACGTCACTGAGGTTAAATATAGACCATGGAACAGAAGATTTCTTATTAATCGAAAAATTTTGAAGTTCAATCCAGTTGATGTGGAAACTTTTGAAAAAAAAACTTAATGAGAAATTAAAAAAAATTATGCAGCAGATTAAATATATATCTATGTAAAATAGTTGATTTTAATTAAGATAACATCATTTTTTTTAAAAAATATTTTCTTGAAATTCTTATCTATATATTAATGTTTTGAAATAATACTTTTTCCAGCAGATATAGATAAAATGCAAAGTCTAATAACAATTATCTGTTATAAAACTTGTGGAAGTTTTAATTTTTTAAAATAACAGTTTCTTTCTGTGGACATAGATTAAATACAAATATTTGTAACTTTATTGGCATCCATTAAAAATAGTAATATATACTGCTTCCTATCAAAGAGTATTTTTTAAATTTTGTAAAAGTGATTTAAATACTTACATTTATCAAAAACAAGAAGTCCTTAAAGAAGGAAACTTTAATTAAAATAAACTAAATTTATAAACAATAAAATTATTAGTATTTAAAATTATGATATAAATAACACACATTTTTTTTTTGAAGTACATTTTTTATGAGTTTTAGATTATTTGCAAATAAAGTATTGTCATGAAATTGAGTATCATGTCATGAGTTCAGCTCTCCGCAAATAGGTATTTTAGAATGAATTATAAAGAGTATTAGAATTTTTATATTCTTGGATGTTAAATTCTTGCATGTTAAAAAGAAGATATATTCTTGGATGTTAAAAAGAAATGTTTACTCTTTATCTGTATTTAAATAATCAAACGTGAGTGGCAATTTATATTTCCATTAATTTAAATTGAATGATCAATATATCAATATGTTTTAAAAAAAGTAATTTAAATTAATAACAGGGATTACGATATGCATAAGTGCTAATAATATTTTAAAACAGAAAAGTCTATTAAAACTGCACTGTTTCAAGTGGTGATACTTGGTATTACATTTTAACCTGATATTTTTAATGTAATACATTTTTATTTCAATTTCTTAAGCATCTTTTGCATTGATCAATTATCTATCTATCTATCTATATATATACCGTATATATTTATACATACATATATATATATATATATATATATATATATATATTTCTTTTTTTTTGAGCATTAGAAATAAATATGGTCCATACATCTCCATATAAAAAAGTAACATCAAAAACGTTTTCTTATTGCAAAAAAAAAAAATATATATTTTTCATTTATTTATTTAAAATTTCAATTACAAATTTGATGCTTATTAGATAGAAATACTTGTTGTACACCTTGTAACATTTTTGAGGTTACTTTTTTATTTTTTTTCTCATTTCTTGTTTTATGTAGCTAATTGATTTGGGAAATGAAGCTTTCAAAATATAATAATATTGCATTTTTATGTAGATAGAAAGAAGAAATAGAAATTATGTTAGATTACTTTGGCAACAATAATTATATCTAGTTACGTTATCTCTATATGTAATTTTTTTTCTTATTTTTGTAATAACCTAATAAACTTAATTATGTATTGGAAATTGTTTTATCAGAGTAACTGATAAACGATGAATTTTTTTAAATGAAATTGTTGATTTAATGTAGGCCTCTCTCTCTAATTAAAATTTATTTTCCTCTCAAATATTAAATATCACATTACTTGTTAATTTTCCTCTCTCTCTCTCATTGTAGCAATTTTTGTCCAATGAAATTGCAGCTCATAAATTCCCTTATGCAAAAATCGGTGAATATTTCCACTTATTAAGAAATAATAAATTCCCTTTAGAAAAAATTGAAATAACTGTAAATTAAATTAATAATTATCTTAATATTTAAAACATTGGGACAAATTTTGCAAAACATCTTTTTTTAATTTTCAGAAAAAAAACAAAAATAGAATTAAGTATAATTAATTTAGAATATGAGTAACAAAACAATGGATGATGATCTTAAATTTCAAGAGATTTAATCAGATTGCAATCATTCAGGAGTCATGCTATTATTATTATCTTGTGATTCTATGGAGTTTTTACATATTGCATTTCGTAATATTTATTTTCACCATGTAGTGAAATTTTTAATCAACTCTTTTGAAGATAAAAATATATTTTATTAATCTTACTTAACATTAATATGACTTATTTTTTTATTAATGAAATTAACTACTAAGTTTTCTCAAATAATGAAGAAGGAAAAAATTTTCATATGCTTACTTTAATAAAACTTAAAATAAATTAGCTATAATAATATTAGAATTTATTTTTTCTCAAAATTTATTCCGGGTAATAACTTTTGAAGAAAATAAAAAAGATTCAATTGATTGTCAAATAAGTTTTCCCGAATTACATTCAACATTTTATTGATACCAAAGTTAGACTACCTATGTAACTTCATGTAGAGAATCATGATTTTATGTATTAATTGTCCCTTTATAGTACCCATAAATTCATTTTTAAATTTTGGAATATACAGTTTTCCAAAATTTCAAATTACTAATAAGATATCTCATTTTAATGTTTATCTTTATATGCACATCCATTGCGTGGTTATTTTTTGATTTCTTTTATAGTATATGGTGAATAGTACGAATTATAAAAACATATTATGGCCGATGAGTTACTAACAATGTGATGACAAAATAATAACCGTAAACGTACTTCAGATATCATTAATGAAATATTTAAGTAATTTTATAAAATATTATTTTAATTAGAACTTAGAAATATATAAAAGTGTCTAGATGGCTTATATAGAAATATTTTAAAATTTAATAGAATTTTAAAAGAACAAAATTGAAGATTAACAGATTTATAATATGAAAAACTTTAAGTATCCTTCCTATAAATTAAAGTTAGTTTTAAATCTACTGATCAATCAGCAATGCAAATAATGTAGTTTTCCATTCATTATCTTAAAAATGGAGAATATTAAGGAAAATTATATTTATTAGATTGATAAATAATGTGAATAAAAAGTCACTTCCTTTCTTAAATTAGTCATGCATCCACCTATTTAGCTTTATTTTTATTTGAACATTTAGCATGGGGTTTTTTTTTTTTTTTTTTTTTTTTTTTTTTTTTTTTTTTAAATCAATATAACCTCAATCAAATATAAATTTCTGACAACAATAACTACAATTTGGATACTTAAAATATTGCTCAATTGGAAAATTATTTTAAGTTAATTTATTTAATTACTATAAATGAGTATGTTTAATGTGAATGAGTGTAATATAAAATACAATGAATGAATATTTATATTCATTTATTTAACGCATTCGTTTCAAATTAAAATCATCTCTTAATATTATAAATTACAGATACTACAGTTTATTAGATTAAAGGTAAGTATTCCAAATAATTTTTCAGATGTATGAGTGATTACTATGGTTACGTTTGTCATTAAATGAATAAAATAAATTACCTTTAAAATAATATTTAAAAGAAATGTAAAACATAGAAAAAAAATTTATAAGATGACATTGGCATTAAAATTGTTCACTCAACACAAAAGAATTATAATATGTTTTTTTTTTTTTTTTTTTTTTTTTTTAACTTGAAATATTTTAAAATATTTTTGGCTTACATGTAAAGGGAATGTTATCCAGTTTAAAATGTAAATTTGTAAATATAATTAATACATGTTGTGGTATAATTATGTTAGGAATATTTATATGTTTAAAAATATTTAGTATCGGAAATGGGAAAACATAGCATAATTTCTAAAAATATGATAATTTTTAATGAATATTTAATATGAAAATATGATTATTTTTAATATGATTATTTTTTTAAGGAGATCAGTTCTAATCATGAATTTTCAAATAAATAAATATAATACATACAGCAACAATCTAATTTTTAAGTAAGTATTTTTAGGAAAATTATGTATTGAATATAACTTTGATGTATCTCTGCTTGATAATAATAAAATATATATTTAAATAAATAAAGTGAAGGTCAGCAAAATATAATGTTCTGTTAATATTTACCTAAAACATCTACACTAATTACAAAAAATTTTAAAAAATCACATAAATACCGATAACTCTCCCAAAAGTAAGCCAATCTCAATGAATTTTGAATATGTTGGTAAGTAGAAAGAATTGAACAATAAGACATTAAACAAAAATAAAACGCTGCAATCACAATACGGCGTTTTCAAGGTTGGTTGAGTTTTGTGGCGCAAGGTCCAAAAAGGACAAGCTGCACCAAAAGTTAAATTTTAAAGATGTAAAACCCAAGCTCAACAATGAAAAGTTTAAAACACAAAAATATATGTATAAATTTTAATTAAAATTATTATTTTTTATAAAATGCATAGAAACAGGACAAAGTCAGATAGAAGTGGTAAGATGGCTGAATGTGAGTCCAACTGTGATTCATAGACTTTAGCAACAACTTCTAACCACGGATTCAACCTCCAGGAGCTTCAACCAAAGACGGCAACGCGCTATCACGAATGCTGACAGCTGATATTTGTCATTATGTACATTAAGGAATGGAGCCATAACTCCGGCTGAACTCAGATACTCCCTCGCTGAAATCTCCGAAAGGTTGGTTTCCATATCAATCGTGCATTGAAGGCTTTATGAAAATGATTGGTTGTCTTTATGCAAGACAACCAATCATTTTCATCCTGTTCACATCATGCCATAGGCAGAAAAGTTTAAAATGGCCACGTAAACATGTCCAACAGACGAGTAATCAATGGAAGACAGTTCTCTTTACTGATGAGTCCAGGTTTGGGCTCGGACTCGATAGTAGGCTAATTTTCATTTGGAGAGAACGGAGAACTCGTTTTCATCCATCAAACATCAGTGAAAGAGATGCATATGGATGAAGCAGTTTCTGTATTTATGTTGATGCCTCTTTGGGTGGACGAAACCTCCATATCTTTTCTCGTGGAAATTTTTATGCTCACACTTATAGAAATGACGACGTGGATGCTCATGCGTGGCCCTAACCAGAAGCAATAGATAATGATTTCATGCTACAAAATGATAATGTGAGACTACACAGAGCTATGGTTCATCGTGGATGCTTATCTTGAGCAAAATAAATTAAGTGTATGCTGCCAGTTTGATCACCAGACCTTAACCCAATAGAGCATGTTCGGAATGCTCTAGGATTCTATTTGCTCTCCATCCCTCTCTTTGGACCTTAACCACTCTTTCAACTTCTTTGGAAGAGCAATAGCTTGCATTTCCTACAAAATTAATAGTCCACATATTTGAGAGCATTATACATAACTGCATGTGTTGTACTGCTTACAAAATAGTTAAAATAAATCATAACCCTTATTAAAAATACATTTCCTATTCCAAAGTTACACCAGCAATTTGTTCATTGTATACATATCCTAATTTTTATAACAATGTAATTGTTTGGTGATTTCATTTTATGCTATTTTGTACCTTCCTAAGTGTTGTATAATGTGCATTTGTTTCATCAAATTCAAAGCAAAACACTTTGCGTTATCAACATTTTTGTGTTTTTCCCTTAATTTATGATAGTTAGTGTATGTTAATACAAGTTTCATATTAAGTATTTATTTTTAATTTTAAAGGTAAAATTCAAACTCATGAATTCTGTCATCATGAATTCTGTTAAATATGAAAAAAGTTGTTAAAAGTTAAATAATATAATTTTTACCTGAAAAACTGATTAATCTATGAAAAATCATGGTTTAGTATTTCTGTTTCTACCAATAATTTATAAATATTAGAAAAATAAAAAAAATTGAAAGTGTTATTGCTTAAATTAAATTTCATATGAAACTTTCTGAATTTTCTTCTTTAAAAATTTCTTTTTAAATATCACTAAATATTTAATAACAATAAATAAATTTTCAATTCAAAATGAAGAATTTTTATTGTGGTTTTATTTAATGAATTTTATCAAACCAAAATAAATTCACTATAAGACCTTTTTAAGAATGACTGCAATTTATGCCATTTTAGAAATACTGATTATTTATGATATCAAGTTTTAGAATTTGAATTTCATGAGTGAGTAAATCTCCTTTTTATTCAACTGTTTAGACTGAATTCTAGAAAATCATCATAAATATGATATATTGAATGTTCAAAGAAGAATATTTACTTTGAGAGTTAATGCGTTAAATATGAAATATATTTTATGGTTTTCAATGCGCATGGAAAGCTTTTGAGCATTTTAGATCACACACACAGACTGTCTACTTTAATTTGATGATTAGTGTCAAATAAGTCTGTGGATATTAATTTTTACCACATAATTAATATGTATAATTATGTGGTAAAAATTATTTACCACATAAATAAATACTTCAAAATATTCATATGTTGAAATTTGATATCGATTAATTTTTCTCGATCTCTCTTATTAAATTTTTCATTAGTCGTTAGATATTACTATTAGACCTTTTCATTGTAAAAATGTATGTTTTACTTAATATTTGATGATTTTACTTTAAATTAAGTTATCGATATTTCTTATTTTATTTAATAAATATATCTTTTCTTTTATGAACTCTTAATAATTATAAAAGTTCAGCCACACATATATAAGCGTTTTTATTTAAGAAATTCTAAATACTTGTATGCATTCACTTAAAGACTCACTCTCATTTCTTCTCTGACTATTACAAAGTATTTTAACTTTAGCATATACTGCAATATCATCGAAAATTATTGATTAGTGTTATTTTTTATGATTTGTTCTTTTAAATGATCAATATAATTACATTCTAAAAATTCAACTACTAATTAAATAATTTTCTAATACAAGTAATGAAAAAAAATTATATTTTAAATTTTATCTACTGAGGATCTGAACACTCATGCATTGCATATCTATTTTGCATATCAAGAGCATTATTTTCAAAAATGGATGTAAGTATGGATCTTTTAAACCTGAATTAGAACCAAGAGGATATTTAGCAAAACTCTATTTGGTTCGATTCCTTTGACTGTAAAGTACAAGCGGTTTAAATTTATCACCGCACGGAAAGAAAAGATGAACAACTGAATGGCGGGATTTCCTATTCACAAGGGAATCACACACACTTCCTCCTGTAATATAGCAAAGTCCAGCATATTTTAGAATATGCCAATAGTTTCATTGAGATATGGAATTTTATATATTTCTTAATATGAAATACTATATTATCAATTACTTACTGTTGCACCAATTTAATTTTACATCCTGCTTCTTTTTCCCAGTTTTACCTGATTTCCAATTTTAACAAATTAACTCATTTTCTCATCTTGCTCTCATTGTCATATTATTCTTACAGTAAAATTACTGTTTTCTCTAATTCTTCTCCACTGACGAAAGGTCATTCAAATTCATGGAATGGAAAAATCCCTGGAGTTATTCTAAATCAGTTTTGTCTACATGTGGAGCATTAACTGTAACTCCATACGTGATATTTTGAGTCTCTTTCATTTCACTTCCCAACTGAAAGCTAAAAATAGAGTTCCAGTCTTTTAATTCATGTCATAAGCTATTGTGATTTCAGTCATTTATCATTTATAATGTACGCAATAGTTAAAATAAACTTGGCTTTAAAATATTTTGTATCCTTCTTTATTAGCATCTTTGGATTTTAACTGTGAAAAAACTAATATAAATACTTGAACTTATACTTTAAGTTTTCTACGATAAAGTCCTTAAAATATTTACAAACAATAAAAAAATATAATTGTAACTTTATAAAGGAAATATTTTGATATATATTAAATGACATTAAAATTTTAATTAAAGTAAACGATATACTTAGATCATTAAAGAGGAATGCATAAGATTTGTAATTTTTTTCATAACTACTCATGGTATATGTACAAACTCAAAATTGTAAAATATTTCAACTGCTGTAAATGTTATGCAGATTGAATTTGAAAAATCATATCAGATATTTTATATTATCTGTGTAACTTTAATATAAGATTTCAAAATTATTTCCGGAAAAAACTTCTTGGAAGGAATTAAATGACTTTTATGGTTTGTGAAAACGATTGAACACTGACAAATATTCATACATACATACATACATACATACATACATACATACATACATACAT
>JAPDSC010074474.1:212989-241609 GCA_026290005.1 Latrodectus geometricus | reverse complement strand
ATACAACTGACACTTCTGAATGTTCTTCATAAGTTTCATATGTATTAAAGTACAATTAAAGCTACAAATAACAACAAAAAAATATTTGGGAAATAAATATGTATGTGAAATTTTAGTATGTTTAAAATATTAAATGTCAACAATTTGAAATAGGTAATTCTCTTACATAGAAATTACAATTTGTTAATAGCACATTTTCATTTAAGGTAACATTAGACCAAAATTATTATTTCTCTATGTAAAAGAATGGATTAAATGTGATATAAGCAATTCCTAGAGCCCACTTGACATTTTCGTCTCACTAAAGCAGCTATAGTATCCTTAAGCCATGGACTTACTGCGTAGAAATCAGACGAAATGTTTGCTCGACCTTATAAATGTACATATATGTCTCTTGCAATTCGTGCTTACTAACCAACATGAATTTAGTTTGGCTGAACAAGAACTTTGGTCATTATAAATGTATGCGTTAAGGGATAAATTCCCCAAAATTCGGAAAGTTAGGAAAAATGAGGCATAATTTAGAGGTTTTATTTGTATACTGTAATCCTTTATAGATAAGTAATCATTTGTAAAATACTTTAACTAACAACACAATGATTGAAGAGACTTGTATATTAATAAAGAGACAATAAAATTGATCCACAGTAATTTTACTTTTTATCTATGCTTATACATTTGCCAGTTTAATTCTTGATATTGTTGAAATAATTTTTAAATTTACGGATTTTTTATTTATTATTTGAATTATTTTTGTAAACTCTCACAGATATTTTTTATCTGTTTAGATGTATCTAGAATTTATTTAACTTTAAATATTCAATTGCAGTAATCCCACTTGGATATATCTATCTATCAAAATTGTGAATTTATATTGTTTATATTTAATAGTGCGGTTAAAATTTCTTTGAACTAATTACGAATAACTTCCGAAAAAGTTCTCTCTTTTTAACTTACATTTCAGCACATTCTAAAGGGACTTAAAAATGTGTTTACTATTTATTCAATATATGCATAACATATTATCACCTAAAATGATCATTACACATATAATAAATTCCAATGTGAATAACGTATATAAAAACATACATTAACGTAGGAGGGAGATAAAAAAAACAACCTCCCTTCTGATGAAGAAGGGAGTTGGTCAGCATGAAAGATAAAGGTCTAAAAGTTAGGTCTTCGTGTTAGTCAGTAAAAGGTGTCTGTTTTGCATAGCTGACCATCTCCCTCCTGATGAAGACGTGGTCCCTAAACTTTTTTGTTAATTATATATATATATATATATATATATATATATATATATATATATATATATATATATATATATATATATATATATATATATATATATATATATATATTATATATGATACCCTTCGGTTATCGGGAGTTCCGTGTTATCCATCATGCCCGTGGAACTACAGTTTTTATTAATTAATTAATGCAGCATAAATTATTGAAAATTTGTCTTCCGATAGCTTGAAGGCTTCAGTGAGTGTATGTGCCTGCTAATGTTTTGCGCATGTCAATGCGTGTGCAGGATCCTTTACAAATATATCTCTGACTGTACAGTTATAGTGGGAATTCAAATACATTTTTGCTAATCGCTTGTAGGTTCATAGTGAACTACTGCCTGTTTCGTCAGTATTCTATGCGCAATGAGGATAATCGCATTAAGATTTTGAGTATGATGTGTTTTACTGTAGTCTTTTTAACGATAGTTTTAATGAAAAGTAAAAAAAAAAAAAACTATTTTATCAATATAATACAAGCTTGATGTACCAAAAGAATGAATATATGAGATGTATAGCATGAGATCGCTAATGATTCATGCAATACATTCCATATATAGGTCGTCAACCTGTTCGAGACTGGAAGCAAAAACAATTTAAACTGTAAAAATGGTGATCAAATATTTCTGAAATTAATATAAAAGGCCGAAACCTATAAAAAATTATTATAAGAATATTAGTTTAAACCATCTACATTTGGCAAGTCTAGTTAGAGGGCATATTTCGGGGCTTTAAAAGGAAAGCCGTTACAATTAAAAAAAATTGGTGAAGCAGATTTCATATCTAGCATAGGCTGGCAACACAGATAAAAAAATGACTTAAAATACATCAGTTGCACATTTCTGCTGAAAACTTTCATTAAACTTTAAAGAAATGAATTTGACAAAAAATATTTTGATCTTTATACAGTAGTAAGATTAATCATGTATATTATTAAACACTTATGAAATGGTTTACAGAATGTTAATTGAAGCTTGCATTTGCGTAAGAACATATTTTATGAATTCTTAACATTTTTTTTATTTAAATAGGGTAATCAATATTCCATGCATAAATGCGTACAATTTTGAGTAAGATTAAATAATTTGACCAATTTGATTTTAATACTGAAAACAAGCAATTTTCACACAGCTAAAACTAGTCATTTTGTAAACATTAAGTATGAATAAAGATCCTTATATGACTATTATAAAAATTACTTAACACAAAGCACTACTTAATCTCTTTCTCATTTAAATATATCCTTTTAATAAAGCTGTGAAAACATGGATTAATTATTGTGTATAAAATTTTCTTTGAACATTATTTCTTAAAATACCTAGAAAGTATGACGAAACTGTTGCAAAAACCAATTTATTTTTAATATGGTACAATAGTTATCAAATATATTAAGAAAGGATAGTTTGAGTTATACGGATTTGGTAAAATATCTATGAAATGAACTCATAGTTCTTGTTTAGTAAATATTATTATTTATTTGAGTGTTATACATACAGAAAATAACATAATATTTCTTTAATAAATATTGATATGATATCCGTTGGATAAAATAAGCATCCTAATTAAATAAGAAGTTTATGAAAACTCTAATAAGATATTTTCGCAATTAAGTTGAATTCTTGAGTATTGCTATTGTGTACTTATTGTGTATTTATTATTATTGTATATTGTGCTATTGTGTATTATCAATTACTGAACATCTGTTAGGAAGTATTGTTTTTAATTAAGAGCACAAATAACATCTGATTACTCAAAGTAATGACTTAAATTTTTAAATAATACTTCTCCGTTTAAGGTAGAAAATTACAATGAATGATTCTACAGTAGTTTCTACCTACAAGATGTATACATGTAGAAAATTATAAATCATACTTTGAAAGTACTTTATTTTGGTTAAACAACTACTTTGGTTCTTACCACAAATTAAAACATCTATTACCAAATCTCAACAAAGTATGATTCCTATTTAACAATAATTAAAATACTTGTGTAATTACAATAGTTCCATATGCATTCTAAATAACACGATGAATTTCTATAAAGAAAATTAAGCGATAAAATATTATCAGAATAAAAATGCATATAAAGTAACACCAACCTGCAACAAATAAACTTACAGCAACGAGCAAGTACATTGTAACAATAGAAAAGTTTTAATTTTGTAAAAAATGAATAAATATCTAAGGATTATCCTAGATCTAAAAGTGAAGTGAATTTAGAAAATATATAAATGTTCTACTGTCCACAAAGTTATACAGGTTCTTGTCATTCCTAAATGATGTGTGCAAACAAAATAAATGAAGAGTAAAAATTGTTTATGATTCCCTCTACATGGAATACATTATAAAAACAAGAATTTCGAAGAACATGCTTAAATATTTATATCTTTCTAGTTCGCACTATTGGATATTTTTCACATTATTATAAAATTTCTTACGCATATTATTTGAAACATGTTATATAATTCAAGTTAAATTGGAAGTTATCTGTCTAGACACTAGACCGAAACAATGGTGTTATTCTATAAAAATATTGAGCAATTCTTACTACAAGAGAATAAATGTCAAATGTTAAATGAAATCAATTTATTGATTTAAATCTAAGTAACACAACCTCTAGGATTCTATGAAATTTACGTAGGTAATATAGTATGCCCTAAAATGGAAATATAATTTCATTGATATAAAAATGTATTAATAATTTTGGTCTTTACAAGTTAACTTTAATCATATAAATATATTGTTAAAATTCAAAAGTTGAGAGATTTACGAATTTTAATATTTTTTTTTACTTTCATACCTTAAAACACTTAAATAAAATTATATGAAGGAGAAAGGAAATTGGCTGCAATTTTTATAAAATAATTATTTAAAATTTATTTTTTAAGACATTTGATATGCATTTTTTAAGACATTTGATCATGTTTAATATCTTAACGATGTTGAAGTCTTGATAATATTTATATTTATTATCTGAGATTGCTTATTCAGAGGTATCATAGCTTATTTTTTCTGTTGTGAAATTTAAAAATTTATTTTCTCTTTCTTATCTATCTAAAATTATTCCCTATAAAAATTTTTATTCACAAATCAAAAATAAAGGAAATTCAATAAAAATTATTTCTACTTAGAATAAATAAATTTGCAGATATTTTCGCTTCAAATACATAATAATGTATAAATTATTGTAATATGTAATTCAGATTTAAGTTTTTGTTCATAATGTAAAAATGGTTATCGAAACTACAGAAATATGCGTAAATTATTGTAACGTTTCAGAGAATATATTTCATAAGTATTAAAATATAATCATTGCTGATAAATTTATTTATAATTAAAAATATATAACAAAGTAATAGGAAATAAGCGTATTAAAATTGATACACATTAGTTTTTTATTAAAAGTTAACTTTTGAATCCAGTCTTTTAAATCCCTGATATTTAAAAATGTATAACTATGGATATTAAATATGAGAATCAATTGGTAAATTATTGAAAAGTATACTTAGATGTACTAAAGGAGATGTGTAGAAGATATTCTACTTGTAAAAACAATATTAATGTAGTAAATATGAAATATTTTGTTCAGTAACTGTGTAGGCAAATGAGGATACACTGGAGAAAAATTATTATCAAATATCTTAAATTTAAAAATATATGTTTGGAGCTTAAGTCATTGTAACCTATTTTTCTAAACACTGAATTATTTTTCATTCAAAAGTTTTTTTTTTAACATTTTAATAAACAAAAAATATTTTAAAAATATAAGTAACTGTCCATTATACTTTTGATAAGCTTATTCCTTTCTGATAAAGTAATTAAGAAATCCAGATTGTTTTTCGAAAAATTAAATACATACATTTCCGTTTTTTGTCATTTGCTTTTTGCCATTTATATTGTTATGTATTTTTTTCTCAAACTCATTTCCTACGGTCTTTGTTATTTTCCCCTATGCTTTCAAATTAACGGAATCCAATATCGTAAAGCTTTCAGCTAATCGAGTAATTTTGATATGAAAAAAAAAAATATTTGGAACTCCAAGTGAAATAAATTGACTGAAAATTGGATAGTGTTACAAAAATTCGGAGGTATTCTTATGAGCCAAGTTTATGATAATATGAAAAAAATGGAAAAAGTATGCTCGTAAGACTATTGGATTATCTTTTGCTGTCCAAAGATTTAACAAACTGTTAAAAACCATTCTTTTTTATTACTTTCGCAGATAAGTTTTTCTTTCATTGAGAAGAAATGAAAACTGCTTCAAAGTGTTTCTACGCCAAAAGAATCGTAAAGGTTAAGATAGAAGTTCTATCATGTAAAAGTTGTTTCCTTCAAACATTTCTTTATATTTTCTCTTAAAATCATTTGATACTTGACATTTCTTTGATACTCATTGTACTCTCTACCTTAATGGGATCCAATCAGAAAAAAAAATCTTTCTTTTGTTGAAAGTAACTTCTGATAAGGTAGAAATCACTGTAAAACTCTACTATAACAAATTGAAAAGAAGTTTATTTAATTTTATTCTACTTTTTTACTATTGAAAAATTTGTCGCATTTCTAAAAATAAATAGTGGGTAGCATTTTAAAATTTCTTTAATTCTCTGAAAACATTGAAAAAACATAAAATATTAGAAAATCATTTGGTCCATATAAATTTCTTTTTATAATGTACTTAAGGTTTAAAATTTTCTGAAATTACTTTTACATTAATATTCCTTAACACTTAAAAATAACAAAAATTCAATATTTCCAATGATAATAGTAAAAGAAAAGCAACATTTACTCTTTGGATAAAAGTATGAATGTTATTAAAAATATGTTTAAATATTTCAAGATTTTTATCTAAGTTTTTTTTTTACAAATGTAGGCCTATAGATTTATTTATTTTCTTATGCAAATTCAACATTAACATTCAAATTTTCATGACTTAATTACTTTCGAAACTCGTGTTCCTGATAAGATTTTTTCCCTTTAATTATTTTACATACAAAATGAAGAAACTAATTTCTGAAATGTTTTTTTGTTACTTTGATGAGTCAAGAGAAAACATCAAATCAACTTTTGATGGAAAACTATTTGTTTCCATTTTAATTTCGAACTCTATTTTAATTTAAAATGAAAACATTAAATAATACACTATATTTAAATAAAAATAAGACATTGTTTTATAATTGGATCATAATTCATTACAATTTGATTAAATGGAAGATTTAAAATAAATGATTAAAAAGTTTGCAGCGAGCTATAAACATTAAATCAGTGATTAGCTTCCAAAAATATCAATTTTTTTGTCTAAGTCTTTTAGATGTTTTTCATATTATTTTTAAAGCAAATGAAGCTGTCTTTTCTTTTATAGATATTACAAGTCAAATATTTAATTTAGAATATAAAGACGCTTCGTAACTATAATAATAATAACTAGTAGACAAGAAATAAAACAAGCTATAATGCAAAGTAATAATGATTAGTAAAAAAATATGAAAGGAAAGTAAGAAATATGAAATCAACAATACTTCAAAAAAATTGAATCGTATTTATTTGACGATCGTAATACATGTATAAAAATAATAGCTAACAAATAGCATCAAGTTTAAGAAATAAAATGCATCTTAAGAAGAAAAAATAATCACAAATGTTACTGTGATAATTTTTCTAAAATACATAATGTTACTGTGATGACCAATTTTTCGAGGTGCTTAAAGTTAAATTTGTACATGTTTCTGGAATCTAATGCTATCTATAAGTTTCAATTTTGCTTTCATGATTTACTGTTTTCTTTGAAGGGATTATACATAATAAAAATATTCAGACAGATGATCCTGAATCCATCCAGCGCTTTGATGAAGAATTCAAATTAATATTTAATTAAACTTTTTGATGTTTTAATATATGTACATAAATTTTATCGGTATAGTTCTCATATATCTTAGAATTTGCTTTAATCCTGCAAAATATTTAGAAATTATGAAGTTAATTAGAGGGTGAAATTAACATAGGAGAGAATATATCAATCTTAAAATATTTAATGGCTAGGTATATATGTTAATAACAAATGTTGAATCCATGAGTTGAATCCACTTATGTTAAAATTTCAAGTGTAATTTTAGCTTCAATGGTAAGTAGTTGTCTCAATAATTTTTCCCTATCAAAATAAAAATATAAAATAGAAATAAAAGAAATATTGGAGACACAAATTCACTTAAAAAACAAACCTAATTCTAATAAAAAAGAGATACAATTTTTTCACATAATAATAATAACAATAATAATGCTAATAAAAAATTTATAGATTGTAAAAACAGTGATTAGTTTATATATATATATATATATATATATATATATTCTGAAATTATATTTTAAAAAATTTTTCTATGTAATTCATATAACTGGAATATGAAAAATATGAAAATTCAGATAATTAAAATAATTTGTTCAGATAATTGTAATAGGTATACTATAGAAATTGTGTACGTTCGATTTAATGAAGTACGTGATAATATAGAAAAATTATATGTGCTTAAAATTATTTTTTGATATCTAGAGTTAAAATAAATAGTTTTATACCTATAAAATATATTTAAATAAATTAAATACAATAACCTTAAATCTTTGTAGTTATACACGAATTATAAAAAAATATAATACTATTACTCGAATGATATTGAACTTTCCATCATCGAAATTACTTTCATTCCATTAATAATTAAATTCATTAAAAATTATTTATAACTAAACTCTTAAATTTAGAAAATTAGTTTGTTTCATATAAATTAAAAGTTGTTACCTTATTCATAATATATTTGCTGTATTTTCTAATTTGTTCTACGTACAATTAAATGTCCAATACTGATTGCAATAAAGGACATTCTCCTAATTTACTAAATTGATTCGATTGACAAAATGTCGTGAAATTAATTTAATGCTAAGCATGAATGACGCATTAATCCTGATCTGAATTACCATTTCTTGGTAGAATGGTTGATAGGTTATTAGCTATAAATTACAATATATGAATAAACATGTATAGCAATAGTAGTTTGTACAATTATTCTATAATATTTATGTATAGTTAGCAAAAGTTTATTTTTAATTAATAGAAATAACTAAATTATTGATTATTAAAACTAAAAACTTATATAAATTACTTCTGAAGTTGTATCATAAAATATTTTAATTGATTACGAATTTGGCAATTAATTATTTGTTAATATCTTCTTAAATTTCTTAATGAAATGCGTATCATTTCTCAGATATATTTAAAGTGATGAAATCTTGTTGAATATATGTTTATTCATACTAAGAATTATTTTTGCAAAGTTACTTACTTCAAATTAAAGCCGTGTAGTCTTTTAAATAATTTAGTTTGTATCACCAACAAATTTTTTATTTTATCTACAAAACAACATGTTTTAACTATGAAAATAATGAAATTGAATTTTTTTTCATTTTCAACACAGATCTAGCAAAAATATTATTTTGCACTGTAACCTTCGATTTTATTGTTCGTTGGTTTGATTTCTTCAGTGATGTGGAGTATGATTGAAGATTTGATAATATTTCATTTTGAAACATGAGGAAGAACCTAGCATCATCTAGTTGCAAATAAATAATAAAAATATATATGTGTAGCATTTTCTTCAGAGGAAAGCTGAAACAAGCAATGTCTGAAGTGAAGCTCACCTAGATATAACTCAAGTAAAATAAAAAATAAAAAAAATGTTGAAGAGCAGCGAGAGCTGGACATTATTACAATGATAGCATTTGTGACTTCTTCCACATTTGCATTTGCAACTGATTTCTATCCTTTTTCTGCCAGAGCAGCAAAGTCTCTTTAATATCTTTATTTCATTACGATGTTCTTGTTATGCGCTTTTATAACGATTCCATTATTAACGATATTTATTAATTACAGTTCAGCTATTACTAATTATTGGATTAGTTTATAATTGTTATATTTTAAACGAGAGAAATATAGGTTAATTTATGTTACTACTTACATACAAAAATGTATAGTAAAATACTCAATCTTATAATCTGAATAAAATTTTTTCGCGCATGCTTATAATCGATGAGGTGCAATTGAATTACAGAAATGCAAATTTTAAATAGTTTATTCATGTTGAATAAACATCAATATAATAAAATTGCAAGTTGATATAATATGTTTTGAAATTCAAATTATGTAATTTGAATTTTAAAACTTTTTTTAATAACATTGTGTGAATATAAATAATATGCACAGTAATTTAAAATGCTTTCGAATTATTAACAGCTCTTCTTACCGTTTCTTCGATGCATACATTAATAATTTTGAAAGGCATTAGAGAATATTATGTTTTGTTTAAGAAATATATAAAAAAAAATGTGTTTAAAAGATACTAATTAGCTTTTAAAGAGAGATAAAAATTGAAATTTTAAACCAAAAAATTTCCTTTAATGTTTTTTTATGAAATATATTATATAATATTTTTGGATTAAATTTTTATCGCTCTTAAGGCCTGATTAGTATCACGTAAACACTTTTTTATTTAATTTTAAAATTCTTAGCAATTTAATAACTTATTTTTATTAGCAGTTTTGCTTGGATTCTGATTTGCACCAAGGTATTATATTGGTTCATGTAACGGTGATTCGAAGATATATATGTGGATTATAAGAGGAAAACCGCCATCAAGTTCATTTTTTAATTTATTTTTAGTGTTCGTAATACTTAATTTTAATAAATCTTTTATTTATCCATGTATTAATATTAAAATTATAAGTATTTATTTTAAAAACTGCAATAATACATTTTTAAAATAATTTTTTCTTTCTCCCCATACATTGATAGATTTACTCAAAAGTATATAACTATAACTAGAATAAAACTTTATAAAAGAAAAAGCAAATAGGCTAGTTTTTAATTTTTTAAGGAATATTAAAATTAAATATTATATTTTAAAGTACTAAGTTGTATGTCAAATAAAGTAATAAGTATTTCCCCGGATGAGGAAAGGAAAGAAAATTAATGTAGATTGAGTACATTCTCAAAATACAACAGCAAAAACATTGGAGTTAAATAAGAGCAAATTTAATATTATGTTGCGCTGAGTATGAAGGGAAGGAGGAATACATGCAATAAAGGAGAAATGGGATGGCTTGAAATCTATTGTAAACAAAAAGGCTCTTTAGACTTGGTGACTCTTTTATGTACCTAATTTAGAGAAGAGAAATGGTAGTGATAAAATAATATCCGAGTTCTTTGGATCAACTTCTTTCTAAAATCTTCAAAAACAAAACACTTGTGTTTACATTACTTTTATCTTTCATGAAAAATTATTTTGCTAATATCATTCGTCTGATGTTCTTAAGAAAGTTTTCAGAACAAAGTCAAGCATTGTTTTTAGATTCTTTGTTAAAAAGGAATATACGGAGATAAAATTAAAAAAGAAAACATCTATTTCAAGTAGGTAGCTGTATTTTACTGAAAAAAAACATCTAACTTGCACATTTCTTTCTATCTATATTCATTTCATTATTTTTACATTCGAATAAAAAATATGAATTTTGATAATGCACTTTTATACAGTAAAATATTTGATAGCATATTCGCTTGGCCAAAGTGTTTCATATACTTTAATAAATAAAGTAGTTATTTTGAAAATATAATATTTGCATTTAGCCCAATAGGCAGATATTATTTATAAATATCTATGAGTTACAAATAAATTCCAATGAATATGAGGTTTTCAAATATAGAGTCACAAATTTTTTATTTGATAATATCTTAAACTAAGACATTTCATTTAAATTCTAATTAAAATTTAAACTGTCTTTATTCAAATTATTAAAATAATAGGAGAATTAATTATCTACTTAAAAAAATATTTATTTTAAAAACTGACATGTATCTTCTCGTGGAATTAATAAGTTTATCACTAATTCTGTTATTCCTTTTTGCGATGCTCATAATTCTTCTTTGACATCATAATTTCTAAAAATTTAGAATGAAAAGGAAATACACAGTTTTTCTAGTTTCAATTATTTCCAAATTTTTGATTATATAAACCCCTTACATGAATAACATATTATAAACAAAATTAAGACGCACTCGAAAAAGAGGAAGAAAAAATTAATTAATATTTCTGATTTCAAATGTGATGTAATTTTAACTGCAGGAATATAAATGAATATAAATCTTTAATATTTTAGTGTTAGTTTCTAAATTATATAATAGTCAACTTATTAAACTTTGTTTTATGTATTTGAAACATTTACAAATGTATAATTTCATAAAATTCTAGGAAACTTTTTCATGATATAAAAATTGCTGTATTTAGAAAAATAAGCAAAATATAGTACTGTGTTTTGTTTTTGCATCGAAAGAATGTTAGTGAACTTTTAAAGATATTTTTTTTTACAATTGCCTAAGATTATTAGTAATGCATATATTTTAATTTATAAATTTAATGTCTCTAACAGCAATCATTGCAGCTAGAAATCAAAATCAAAAATCAGTATATAGATATACTAGGAATCCTTACAATTGGTACAGAAATAAAAATGATAAAATAATATTTACTGTATAAATATATTATGCTGAAATATACAATCAAATTTTAATGAATTTGAAAATCTGTACCCACAATAAATATTCATTTCAGTAATAATGACATTTATAATGCTATCCCAATAGATTATTTGAATTTCTGGCTTATACTGGTACCACCATGTCTTAATTCCCTCTAATATAATAGAGTATTCTTTAGTTCTTACATAATTAGACACATTTCAGTCAGTTCAATAAATGTATTAGTAAATTTTCTAATTAATATTAAAGTTTACAATTGGATTCTTTAATTTTAAATTATTAATTTTATTAATTTATTTATTTCAATAGAAAATCATTTACTCGTAACAAAAAAAGTAATCTGAATATTTTAAAATATTTTAAATCATAAAAAAATTACAAATTTAAATCAACTATCAAAAAATTATTGTAAGATTTTTATTCTATCACTGAATATGCAATAAGTTAATGATACATATATACAAATATTATGTAATTTAAGATAATTATTTTATTATTGTATTTTATTTAAATATTAATAACTTTCCTACATGTAAGAAAAATCTGAATAACTTCTGAGGGTACGACATTATTCATTATATAATTTTATTTGGTAATTGTAATTTTTTACTTATTCAAATTTGAAAATTGCTTCAAAGATCTAAGCATTATAAAAAATAGAATTGATTTATATTTGATATTATTTTAATGAATTTATAATTATTACTATTGATTAAATATTTTAAGTGTTATTATTTTTATGACCCAATATATATATAGTAATAAATTAAAATATATACAGAAATAAAATTTGGATAACATATACACTATTAAAGCTATGTATTTCTTATAGTACACATACTTTTAAATTAAATTATATTTTTTTATTTATTCACACATTAATTCTTCTAATTCGGGGTATGAGACAAAATCAGATAAAATAATTAGATATGCAGTTAATTTTCAGAAGAATTCAATTGTAAAACATTTACAAACGAAAATTAATAGTAGAAAAATTAGATTAGTAATAGTTTAGTTAATTGAACGTAGTGGAATAGATATGTGAGAAAAATTTGCATTTGAAGAAAACTGAAAATAATATTTATTAGAAACCAAGAAGATATTAAAAATATTGCAAAAAATCTGTACACTGCTTTCTTTATTCATAAGTACGTAAAATTAATTTTCTTCAAGCAAAACATATTGTTCCTAAACTTATATATTTTTTTAAGAAAAAACTTTTATAATTTTTAATTGTTTTTATGTCATTCAAAAGCTGATAATTGCCAAAATAAATAGTTTTCAAGTTCACAAGTGCAGAAACACATTTAGATGAAAGGGTTACATAGTTTAGTTTTTGAATCACATTTATTGTTTGTATCTCAATTTCTTTACATAAAATTATTCTTTTTTTATTGTCAGTTTTAAAAGAGTGATTTTCGGAATGCGAAAAATAAGTAAATACTTATTTCTTTGAAACCAATTTGAAATACTTTATATTTGTATTATACAACTTGTTTATAATGTATTATATATATATCATTTGCAACGAATAAAAGATTTCTTTTTTTGATGTATTGTGAATGTACATTAAAAGTTAATGTGTCAATACATTTTCATCAGAATATAAATCTCAATCATCATAGACAAATCATATTTGCAGGATATTCAAGGAAATCAGAATTCCTTGTCTCTAACGAGCCATCAAGAATAATTGGATTTCAACCTTATTATCATACTATAATTAAATTTTCCAAGACATCAATATACTGATTTGGTTGTCATATTATGATGGTTTTAATTTCAATTTTTGCAATTTTTAGTAGCTAGAAAATAAAAAAAAGATGCAAATTGTAGTGAATTCTGTGATAACACTTTAATAAAATAGAAATAATTATAAAAATATTGATTCATTTTACAATAATTTTTAATCAATAATCGAGTGAATATTTTTGTATGAAACATTAACTTAAGGTACTATTTGAAATACTTAAAATAATATCAGGTTTCTATGTTTGAATTATAAAAATGATAGAATGTATGAGAAATAGACAGACATAACATTTTCCTTAACTTGTATGGTAATTTGTTTACTTTAAGTAGAAAAAATAGGAGTTTAATGAAAAACAATTATTTTTTAAAAACAAAAATGCTTTCTTATACTTATTACCTTGAGGACCACCTTAAAAGTAGCTTCTTTTAAAACTTTCAATACGAAAATAATTTTGTTTAACCCTATATTTTTAAAATAAAAATGTATGCGAACAGTTTTTGTTTTGTATTCAAACATGATAACGGAATTTTCAACTATACCATGACATGTAATAATATGAAGTTTTCATTGCTTTTGTGAGAACTAATTTAATGTAACAAACATTTTCTTCAAATTGTAATCATATAACTGCCTTAATAATCAGTTCTTGTAATAATTTTGTAATGTATTATAGTTTGAATTTTGATACTTTTAAATTTTTCAATTCCTTTTAATACCTTAAATAGTCTTCTATAATGCAAATCAATTAAAAATAAAAAAATCATTGTCATCATCATGTTAGTGTGTTAGTCACATGTTTATATGTTAGGATTACACATTTAGGATTAAGAAATACTATATTAAATCATAGCCAATATTAAATTATTTAGGATTTCATTTTACATGCAAGTGTATTGTAATCTAAGTCCAAACGTTTACAGGATGATTTTTCTTGTATTTCAAATATAATAACTATCTTTTATAATTTTATAAAAATATGCTGTCGAAATAATGTGCATGATATCCACAAAGTATCATTGTAATAATATGATATTATAATATGATAATATTTTTATTAATCAATTACGCAAAACTATACCAATGAAACTACGATATGCTGTTCACCTCTTAATATATAATATATATAAAATAATAATTTGTATTTTTCATATAGATAGCTAAATAAAGTAGCCCATAAACGTAAGTTCAACTTTTTGTTCTTATCTAATACAATTCAAGTTGCTCACTTTTTCTAAAAATTCTATTTTTTTTTAATATTAATGTAATTCTAGTCAGTTTTTAGTTAATATTATATATTGATGATAATGATATTAACGAGGAATTTTAAATAAAACAGACAAAAAATAGGTATCCTCAAGTTACAAATGTGTGTTTTGCCTCAAATCTTTCTTAGATTCTGGTTACATCATATTGATTCCTGTTACTATTTATTGAAAACACGTTTAAAAATTTCATCTTAAATAGATACATTTAAAATACGCATGAATATATTTCTTATTTGGTGTTTGACAAAAATTCCTATTTTTGTACATGACTTCTTTATCAATATGTATTATTTTTTAAATATATTCTGCAGGATCAAACGATATTTCTTAAATTTTATAAAAAGCAGATTCTATTTATGTTATATTTCGTTAAAAATTTTCCACTAAAACAATGAAGAATATAATGAAATGTATCTCATAAATTCTGAGTTTTTGACAGATTAGAATGATTGATGACATTTAAACTAAATTTCACAAATAGATTAAAACTGCTACAAACTGTGGTGATGTATAAGGAAGCACTAAAAAGTTTTCTATTTTTCCAACTCTTATAGATATCAGTTTTATGTGGCAAAAAGTGTAATTTGTTAATAAACAGATATTTTTCAACATTTTCTTCTACAAATTTAAATTATCATGTAACGAAAGAATGTTTATAGATATAAAAAAATTACACTTTTTAATTTTCAAAGATTATGATTATATGCATTATTAATAAAAATTTTATAACTTTAGGCCTTAGACTGAAAACATTTGCAATTTTTGCATCATTGTAAATTTATTTTATCTGAAACCAAAAATCACTTTACAAATTTAAAATAGTATGAAATATAAACCCTGAACTGCAAAACTTTTAGTTCAAACTTGTACGAAAATTCCGAAACTTGTACGAAACTTTTACATTTAAATTTCAATATTTAATCACATTTAGCATCTGTGTCTACTAATTCAGAATCAATATTCAATTACTTATTCTCTTAAAATATAATCCCCTATTTTTATGTCAGTTTAGTAGTATATAATTTATAAAAATCTCTTTATTCAAATATAAACATAGCAGATAAAATTCTTATCTATTAGATAAAACGTAATTTTTATAAGAAGTCTTTGTATATGAATTTATTTTACTAGAAGATTTTATTAGTTAGGTTTTATTACTAGATTTTATTACTGTTAGTTAGTTCAAAATTAAGTTAGTTCAATATTCAATTACTTATTCTCTTAAAATATAATCCCCTATTTTTATGTCAGTTTAGTATATAATTTATAAAAATCTCTTTATTCAAATATAAACATAACAGATAAAATTCTTATCTATTAGATAAAACGTAATTTTTATAAGAAGTCTTTGTATATGAATTTATTTTTCTAGAAGATTTTATTAGTTAGATTTTATTACTAGATTTTATTACTGTTAGTTAGTTCAGAAATATACTTTTCTTTTTTATATAATTATTGTAAACTATTCTAATGAGCTCAAGCCAACAATTTTGAAACTTTAGTTTGCTAACAGATTTGTGTGTATATTAAGCACATAAAAAAGTTTGAAAAAAGTTTTTAATTCACCGATAAAGGGGGTGGATAAAACCTTATACTTTTTTAATTTTTAAGAACATAAGATTTTTTTTCGATTTTTATTTAGTTTTCTGTTTATTTTTTAAATGCAACTTGATACATCTAGTGGTAGGTCAGTATTTTTCAAACGGAGGAATCACAAAGAAGTGTGTTTATCTACATAAAAAATTAGGATTAAAATCTATAAATAATGAATAACATTAGGTTATATTTATATAAATATGTAAACGTAATTTAAGATAATTTTTATTTAGATGAAACATTTTTTCCAATTGTTCCTACTTTATATATTCTTCTAAAGCTTGTGCAACATTATTTGTATTGTAAAACTTGTAGAGCACTATATGTACATTTGTATCAGATAAGAGTATCTTTGTGATTTAATTTGATTTAAGGTTAAATAAATCAAAGAAAGAAATAGTTACGTAGCTCATTATCACTTAAATCTTTAAATTTTAAAGGATTGTTTTTAAATAAACACAGATTGTTCCCGTTATTAGGTTTAATAATTTAAGAAAGAAGAATTATCTCAAAGTATATGAAAATATAAAGAACATATTTTTATAATACCACATGTGATGTTACTATAGCAACTTCATTATACCTTTTATTATAAACTAAATATCATTGTATGTCCAATGAGCATCTTGATAGATTTGACTAATTAGTACCATTATATTCATGCAATTACACCTTAAGTAATTAAGTAAATTTAAAATTAAATTGATGATTGTTACTGTAAATTTAGAATAATCATGGAAATTTCTTAGTAGAAAATTGCTCTAATGAAAGCATAAAAATACATCACATTTAATTAAAAATACTTGAGAAATAAGAAAGAACATTTAATTATTTTAAATAAGTAACATTTTCCCAAAAGAACGATTTTTCCATAAGCACTTCGAGTTTTCTTTTTATACGTCATACTTCTCCAACTAGTAAAAGTAAAATACCAACCGAAATGTTCAATTTTATTTCACACTTTTCAGTTGGGTTTCTTTATTTGAAAAAATGTGCCTCAGAACTGGATTCAGGAAAACCGTTGCAGGAAAAAGATACCGCATAAAATTTAAATGCGAAGAAAATTTTTGAATAACTCTGAATACAACCAATTGAGCTCATTCCTCTTATTCTCAAAGTTTATCTGGTGAATCCTATAAAAATGGAAATTTTGGATGGATTCCCATATTTGGAGCGACAACTCTACTTCTTGAAAATAACGCAATGCATCTATGCATGCATATTTGCGACCATCTTTAAGCAAATTGGATATCTATTTCACGATCAGATTGTTTGAGAAAACATACATTGAAGCCTTACTCTTTTACAAACAATCTGAGAATGGGACACGGAGGAAAAGAAAATCTACATGTCGTGCAGAAAAACAGTTTATAGTTTTTTAAAAGTGATTTTTATTTGCTTCGCTAGATAGTGAAAATATAGAAATATTTTATTTTTTCCTTTCATATTTTTTAAACATATTCTTCCAAAAATAATATATTGTAAAGATTAAATTTGTAACAAAAAATGTTCTAAATTTATAAATTGTTTTGCTGAAAATTTGCTTAAAAATATTATTTTTTTCCTATTTTTTAATATAAAGCTAATATATTCAATCAGAAAATACATAAAATTCACGAAATATATTGAACACCCCATGATAAGCCATCACTGTATAACTAACTGTATTTTTATTTAAAATTTATACTTAAAGATTATTTGAAATAAAAAATAAAGAACTTAAGTAATATGCTACAGTAAAGAAAATCATTAATTTTATTATTTTTCAAAATTACTTCAAATTTATCATATATAAATGCATAGTTTAGTTCTTGAACATGCAGCTTCCTCATATTAAATCATTCCTCTAACTTTTTAACATATGAAATTTAAAAGGAATATTTATATGGAAGTACCATGTGGGTTTTAATTTATAATTATTTGCTTCTGAAACTTAGTAATTTTTTGGTAATTTTAGTATTTGACAAAAATTGTAAAACTTATTGTCGTTAGATCTTATAACTACTTTCTGGGGAATTTTGTTAAAGTGAGCTAATTTTGATATATTTTTAGGTAATTTGTCACTTTTCATGACAAAGCAATGACAAGTTGCAAATGATGTTTTTACTGATTTAGAGAAAAAGTAGTCTTAAATGTATGTGTACATATCTGCAGTACATATTAGAAGTTACAAATATACACGTGTAAAAGTTCATAATTTCCTTGAATGCATTATAACAATACATTTCTTATTAATTAAATATTTACAATTTCTGTTCTCTTCTTTCATGCTTCAAGTTTAAATTAATATTTGAGCTTTGAGTAAACATAAAATAGTTTTTATAGTATTCTATAGTATAAAAAAATATGAAATATGGATAAAAATGCAATGAAGGTATTTCGTCTTTTTTTATTTTAATAGATTTCTTCACACACCTTTTATGTCAATTCAGAAAAATTGGCAAATTAGGAACCGTTAAAAAATTTAGTATTTTCCAGTTGAAGAAAAAATTTCGTGTATATAATATAGAAATTCTTATTTTTATATTATTTATTTCAAGCAAAATAATTATGAAAGAACTAATTCAAATATGGAGCAAATTTTAAGTGTTCAAATGATAAAATGAGCCTATTAATGAAGATTGAAATTTTGTTAATTAAAAATGTTAGAAAATGCTTCATGTTTGTAATTCTTGAACTATTTGTATTCCCAGTTTTGAAACTTGTCTTATTTTATTTATAATTGAGCACTGAAAACCCATAACTGTAACTTTAATCTAATTTATGTTAATTTAAGAGGAGACAGTTTTGATTACTGAGGAATAACTGTTTCTATAGGAGGAGGCACAGATGACATTATATCAAAGATAAATCATTGTTTTACGACACCCTTCATAAAGTTTGAAACGTGGAAAAATGTCAAAACAAATTAAAATTTATGTCTATAATGAAAGAGTAAAATTTGATTTCTAAAATATTAATTGATATGTACTAAATTGTCTTTGGTTTTGCTTACATATTTTGCCATCTTTGTTTTTTTTAAATTCGAAATGCAGAAAAAATAATGCGATTTAAGGAGATTAGCTGCCACAAGGAAAGAAAATTTATTCTCCAATCTAGCAGATAAAGTGTACTGAAGAAGAATAGAATAATTCCTATACTTGAACAATATGTGGAGATAACAATACACAAAGTCTCTTTACATTTTTCTGATGCGAGATTAATTTAGATAGTATTCCCTCGTATTGTAACAATGGCAAAACTTCTCAGTTCACTTAGAACGTTATTTAAGTTAATACATTTTGATTCTCATAACATTAACTAAGATAGATGCTTCATATATGCACAAAACAATACAAGTATGGGATGAGTTCTTTGTTAATAAATAACTTCTGCTTAAGCATGTCTTTATGAATGGTGGTTTAATAAATTCATAATCCACCTTTGAATACAAAAGTGCCCTTCTGGTTCGAGATTAATCTTTATTCATCAAAAATTAGCAGAAGAGATTGTATGTTATTTCCATGTAATTAATTTCTAGATTCAGCCATTGTATTAGGATGATTCTAAAGAATAAACAATCATACTGTTTAAGGAAAAGCCTATTTAACTATGAGAACAAAAGTATATTTAATCAATTTACATGCAAAGAATTTTGTTTTAAGCTTTATTAATGTGATATTTTAATCTCAAGTAACTCTACCAATAACATTGCTAACGAAATACAACGGTAAAGCATTCATAATTAACAAAACGTTTAATCTTCAAAATAATCGATTTTATATTTTGTCCTTTTTAATAAATGAAAAAATTCATTGATCAAAAAAAATTAAGTAATTTTGCACAAAATATATATTTGTTTAATATTAATTTGGCATGCAGAAAGTTGTTTGTAGCTTTTAATTATATTGGAAGTTTTCATTTTTAAATAATTTACTATTTCAAACTCATTATTCTGAATTATTATAAAAATTATACTTTTATTGTATGTGTTGAGATAAATCACAATATATTTTAAATATTTAAAATTTAAATTTTACCAGTATTATTTCATTATAATATAAAGACAGTAATATGTATATATAATAAGGGAAGCTATGAAGTACAAGAAAATATAAAATTACACAAAACACTATGTAAACTCTCTTATTAATAACGCATTCTTTATACTTCTTTACAAAAAATCTCTGCTTTTTACATGTAAATAAAGAAACATTCACTTTCAACGATTTCTATATAAGATGTTTGAAAATAAGTGAAGAATATTTGAAAATTTTGTCTAATGTACGCACACGAGTTTGACATATATTTTGTTTCGTAATCGAAACGCTTCTCTGTGAATTGAAAGCAGGTGACTACAAAACTCTAATGAAAACTTTATTTATAATGGTTAAAATATAAGGTCTAAATATGAGTATTAGAATTTGCCGTCAGGAAATTTAACAGCTTTTATTTTTTTTTTTAACATTTCATGATTTTAATGTAAAATAGCCCTATTGAATCAAGTGAGTTGTTTTCTTCTGCTTCAAATTAGTCATTTCATTATTTAACGATATAATAACAATATATCAAAGAAAATGAATACAAAAATTGGAACTGAAATGATTAAAACTTTATCAGAGAAGCTAAAATACAAAAATTTAAAACAAATTATCTTTGAAGTACTGGCAGCACTTATCTTACATTGGTCTACTCCAAAAATTAAATATTGTAAAAATAAGTTTTATTTTTCAATTTGGTTTTCTAAATTATTATTTATTGTTTTAGATAGAAACATTTCGTAATAAAATATCCAGATTCCGGAAAAATATCGTTTCATTAATGAAATACTATTATAATATAAAACTTCTAATTAAAATTGAAATTATTTTACTGATGATATTAGTGGAGTTTTAAAGGTCGAGCTCTAAAATAATTAAATGATACAATTTTTAAAATAAACTTTTCTAAGATAAATGCTTGTAAATGTTTCTTACTTAATTAATGATTTTAATTTCTTTCTGAATTTCTTCAAAAGATGTCAATTTCAGATGGCTATTACTTTCCTTCATCATTTATTTTTCGCAAAAATTTGGCAGTCTTTTACACTTCAAGCAATAATTTTTCTATCGTTAAATTAATAAATTTTTTTCATCAGATTCAGGTGAAGTTAAACGCAAAACTTTAATAACTGTGGTATTAAAGTTTTTCTTCATTTTTAAAGTACATTTGTCTGTTTATGAAAGGGAAAAATGAAGTAATTAAAAATAATCTTAGATAAAAACAATGTTAATATATCAAAAACACATGAAAGAAATAACTTGAAATGATTAGAGGAAATTATTATTTTACACTAAAAATGAATTAATTAATTGCTTACATAATAAATGGCATATACAAAATAATTATTAATAATTAATATATATTATAATCAATATATAACCTCTTGAATAATGTATTTTCTTTGAATTTCAAATCTGATTTTATTTTATTTTTCAAATAAATTCCTAATTTTCTTTTTTATTTTCCATTTAATTCTTATATTATATATTATATTCTTAAATTCTCATTATTAGAATTTAAATTAATAAAATTTATTTAAAGAAACACTTACAACTAGTATAGAGAGAAAAGGAGTATTATTGTTAATGCGTTGTTTGTAATTTATAGATGTTAGGAAAACATCTTCCAATATAATGTATAAAATACTGAAAATAGCAAAAATAAAGACATAGCTATGTAAAATATTTTATTAAAATCTATGAATTTACTAGGGACAGGTCTTATGAACGAAATAGAATGTAATTTTAAATTTGTGTAAAAATTAAATACTAAGCATGAGTTCAGCATAAAATTAATTTAAAACACTAACCCTAATTATGCAATAAAACATGATGTGCATAAATTAGTTAATAAAAAGATGCAATAAATGATCTATCATATTGCATCTGGGTTTTGGCAAGATCAGTAACTATTATTTATATTCATTTCAATTATTAAAAATATTATAACATTTTAAATGCACATAACTGGTGTATTGAATAAAATAAATAATACATTATATTTGTAAGATAATATATTTAACTGTCAAAAACTTTAAAAAAATCAAGGTATAAAAAATTCACTCTCAATTATAATTTCTTTAAATCCTTATTATCATATACATCAAATTAATAAAGTAAAATACAAGAGGCATTTTAATTTTGAAACACTGAAATATCATTTAAAGTAGTAAAAATTATATTCAAATGAAAATCAACTAAAATATTCCATAGAATATTTTAGTAAAAGAACAAAATATTAGAATATTTTTAGAATATTCATAATATACTTTATAGGAAATAATAAATTGATGTTTTTCTTTCAATACACAATGTGTGAAGCAATTATAAGACCATTGCAATTCTTTGTAATTTAATTATAAACACTATATTTGATTATATGTTTTAAATTAAATATAGTTGGTTCGAATAAAATCAATATAAAATACAAATGATATTTTAATTCATATTTAAAGATACTATAAATATATTTTATCAACATTTAACAATTTTGCACTCAAATATTTGTCATAAAACTATAAGGATGCTATTAGTTGAAAATAAACGTTTAAAGTAGGAAAAATCAAAAAGATGTTAATTAACTATTTTATTTCAAATCTATTTTTTTTATCAATCAGATTTTCAAAAAAAAATAATGAATTTTATCTCAACCACCATAATAGCTATTTCTATATCTTTAAAAGACTCTTATTGATGGACATTAGAAATCTCATTTTTTTATGCAATGCATGTGCTTTTTATTCGTTTAGAGACACTTATTATCAAATAATTAGATATGGTATATCCTTGCTAGAACCCATATTTCTCAAAAAATACATGTGCTACTAATTCCCGGTAAAATCAATTTATATTTGATTTAAGCACAAAGTAAAAATTTTCTTGCTTAAATTTTTAGTTTGGTAATCCTAAATATAGATTGCATGGTATCATGTATTGGTAACGAATTTTATGATAACGACTAAAATAAATATTTCAACGAACTCGCGGCATATTTCCTGTCATATGCAAATGCTTTCCACCCTGAAATATTATCCATCTGATTACTGCAGAAATACCTAAATTACCTTCATAAATTATGTTAGTAGTAAATATTACAGTTCCGGATTAGGTTTATTTTTTATAAGAATAATAATAACATATTTCAATTAGTATACCAGATAATAGATACAAGATATTATTTAAATTGATGAATTGCATCATTAGTTAATTGAAATGAAATACGTTCTTAAATATACATGAATATAGTAGACATCATCAAAGAAGTGAAAATCTTTATATGTAAGCAATTTCCTTAGATCTTAGAATATTTAGATCTTTATCAAAAATATATATTATACAAAATATAATTACATTAGTTAATTACATTTATTTCTTATTAATTACAGTAGTATTATACTTAAATAATATATAGTTTTGTGCATTTCTTTTTACTAAAGCTAACAAAAGAATGATGTGATTTCCTTAACATCAAAAAATTAAAATAAAAAATTTTACTAATGTGAAATAAAAATTATAATGTAATATAATTTCAAACTAGAAATTTAATGAACATAATTATTATTAAATAAATATCTAATCATCGCAATGTGCCTAGGTTTTGAATATCAATGCTTGTTTTATCTTTTTACAACTCCTTTATGCAATATTAGATGTTATATATATTTCGAAAAGTTTAAACAGTTAAATAAATAAAACTCTGTAGAATTTTGCCAAATATGAATTTATATACTACGTTCTTTTATACGTAGGAATTCATAGTACTAAATTAATTTTTTCATTTATAACTAGCTCTTGGTTTAAAAATTGTATTACACATATAATACTTGTAGTATATGTGTCATACAGTTTTTATATAATATAATACTTGTAGTATTATAAGATAAATTCGAAATTCTTCTAGATTTTAATATTAGTGGAATATTTATACTTTGTCAATATTATTACAAAAAAAAATGAAAGAATTAGGTCCTACACATACATTTTAAAATAATTAATATCAATGATTTCGAAGAATAAATGAATCTACGTGATTAAACAAATGCTTAATCTTTTACAAAATATATTTAAAAAATAATATACTTTATTATGTCACAAGTCATTTATAAAGTTTAAGAGTATAGTCTGATTAATATAACATTTTAACACATTAATGAATTGAAAATTATTGACAAACATTCATTGCTTTGCATAATTTCTAAAATTTGTTTCATATCGTTAACATTATTTCATTAGTTAATTAGTCGTTATGAAAGGAATTTGATTCAAGCAACTTTTAATAGTTGAAATAGCAACTTTTAGTAGAAAATCTGATAAACTAGTAGTAATTAAAACATTACATCTTCAACTAAATTTCCCATTGGGTTAATATTATTTGGCGAATTAACATATTGCTATGCTAGAAAGTGTCCTCCTGTAATTATGCTACACTTTAATGATTACATAATTTCAAAGCAAATCTCATTTCCAAACTAGATTAAACATTTTATCTAATTAAATATAAAATGACGGAAATGTAACATTGCTTTTTAAATTTGTTATGCTTCTTTGATTTCAAAAGTTAAGAACTAGGCAACCAATTTAATCAAAGTAATATTTAATTTTCACCCCCAAACATATTTATGTAAAACGAAGAAAATGCTTCTGTAAGTAAATTTAGTATTTAAATTAAAAACATGCAAACATTCATCATAAAGTTAACATAAAAGCAATGAAAATTGTTCTGTTATTCTATGAAAACTGCCTAACGGGCAATAGAATAATTAGTTTTCTAATAAACAGTTAGTAGTTTAATTGTCTTGGATTTGGATGCTTGGTGATTTAAAAGACTGAAATTATAAAGAGATCAAATAAGTCCATTTTTATAATTTATCTTTTAAATCCGGTAATCTATCAAATAATCCCATTTTTGGGAAAATGAGAGTAGAATTGTAAACTAAATTAAATTAAAACGCTTTTGGATGTTTCATAAAGCATAAATATTTTATTAAATCAAAAATTATACTTACAAATATTAACTTGTCACAACGTACAAATAACAAAACTTACAAATAGCTGTGGTATTAAAAATTACAAATAACAAATTGTAAGTTTTAATAAACTTACAAATTTGAAAATAGCAAATTGATAAACCCACCACTAGATATTTAAAATGCTGATATGTTGTTGCTATTTTCGAATGAGCTAGACTGAGATAAGATAATCTAGGAATATAGAAGAAACCTATTACTTTCACAAAACATCCATAATGAAGATAAAACCTTTCTCACATTCAAAATATTAACAAAACTAAATAGTTTATAAAATTATTTTTATATATTGTTTAAATTTATATTCCACTTTATTTTTATTAGGTTAAACATTTTTCGTCGAGTGCTTGCGCTGCTCCACTTTTTCAACTGAACCATAACTTGGTGTGGAATCCGACTTCCTCAGTAAACACATGACATAGGTACCTGTAGGTTAAACATGTTAATGAGACTATTTATATTTTGCGAAAGCAACAATAATATTGAGTAATATTTCCAAGAACGCATTTAATTGATACTTTTTATCTATATCACAATAAACTTTTTATGTTGTTTACTGAATTTATTTTCCGGTATTGAATATAGAACGATTGCATGGAATTGAAAGAAATTTATACCAAGAAGTTTTCTTGTCAGCATTAAAATAAAAATTTTCTATTTCATTCCAATATTTTATTAAAGAATTTGTATTTAATTTAAAGGTTAATTTACATTGATTTGAGCTCTACTTATTTCACGATGTAAATAATATCAGTTAACGTTCCAAGTGTGAACTATTCTTACTTAAAAAAATTAACTTGTGGTTCCTTTCTTCTTTTTGAAATGGCCATCTATGAGTTATCGATGGAAATAAAGAAAAACTTATGGTACTGGAAGCTTCGTATTAATATATTTCTGAAAGTTAGGTTAGTTTTAAAGAAATCATGTAATATTTCAGATGTCTTATCAATTTATGAAAAATATTCCATCGTATGCTCTTGTATTTTTCCAAGACTTGCCATGAAGAAATACCATAAAATGCAAATTAAAGAAGTCTTGAATTTTATATTTCATAAGTTTCTACCTAGAAAAAATGTTAATGTGTTCACCATCTTGTTTGATGTATATTTAATTTTATATATAATATTTTATATATATTATTATATATGTTTGCTCCACAAAGATTCACTTTGTGGAGCAAACATGGTTTTGAATAAATTTAAGTAAATTTGCAAATATTGTTCTCTACATAGCAATTTTCCTCAAAAGCTAGGTGCGTGTTTTCTTCCTCTTTTTTCCAACTAATCACTCTATTATATTCATTTATAATAAAATTCAAAATAACTTTATAACTTAGTATCAAAGAATAATGCAAAGAAAATATAGAATTCACTACATCACCATACCGCTTTATCTTCTGAAAGAGTAGTTTTAGGTTTATAAGAATATATATAATAAGTATTTAATTTTTTTCTTAAATTGTTACACAATGTACAATTTAAACTCCTGTCTGCATACTACTTTGTTTTATTAATGAAGCATAATAGTTTTTTCATGGCAAATTGTGATTTATTATCTATTTCCATATGGTTTCACTTTCATAATGAACAAGCTATAATTATATTATTATCGACACAATAGGTGTTACTTACAGCATAATAAATTAATGCCTATTTTCAAAGAATCTTTCTTTCATATTGAACAAGTCACAATTCTATCATTACTGACTTGCAAACCATTTTAAAAATTATAAATATTAAATATCAAATTAAAATATTTAATATCTAAATATCAAATAATTAGTAACAAATTTTTTTTTCATCTATATTGCTCATTTCAATAAAACTCAAAAGTGTTAGCAAATTATATTTTTCAAATATTCATTGAAAATAACAGTTTTACTCATCAAAAAACATGTTTATATGGTAAAAATATAGAGGCATTAAATCACTACACTCTACAAAATTATCTGATCAACGAGGAAACAATGATAAAACTTCATTTACATTTCATTGAATATTTTCCTAAACTTTCTCTCTGATCTGTACAACCAAGCATGAAGTTGAAACTAAAAGGCATATTGACTTTTCTTAATTGAAGTACATCAACCAAGTTTTAACTTGAAGATTTCTAGCCTTCAGTAACTTATTTTTTGCATTATTATATATGGTAGAAGTAAAACAATTTCTTAAATCTTTGTTGCGCAAAATAAATCAGTCGTTAACTAGAAAAGGTTTAGTCTAGGATAGTTAACACCAGAATTTTAAGTGCATTCCAGTACTTTTATATTTTATGAGCAAGACAAAAAGGCATTACCTAGCAAATATGCTTTATTTGGGACAGTTCATTCTGTCTTAAGTACATTAATTGAAATGATAGTTAAATCTAATAAGCAAACATAAAAAAAATTAAAAAATTAAGTTTTTTTACTACTTGTATAACAGTTATTTGATAAATTAGTAAATCATATATGAAAATTTAAAAGTTAAAAATTGGTTTTACAAAAAAGTCCTACAATGTATTTCAGATGTCTTCTGCTTACCATTATATCAAGAATGCGTTATACGCTTTATTTTAGTAATAACCAAACGAATGTTGTTTCATATATATATTCATTTGATTTTAAAGTGATTCTACTCTCTAATAAAAAATATACAAGAATTCTCCATCATTATGCATTATGGAAAATTTTTAAGATCTTCTATATCATTTTCAGAGGATGCGTGGTATATTTTAATGCATTTGTATGATTTCTTATTATAAGCATTTCTACACAGAATTAAATTAAATATTCTATGAAATGAAATACTTTGCTGTAAATCTTCCACAAATTCTGAAAATTTCTTTAATTGTTAAGCTTTTTAATAAATATAACCTTTATTGACGTACTTCTATGCTCGTCTATTAATGTACATCATAAATATTATTCACATACGGAGTTTGAACAGTTTTTATATTGCTACAATGAATACATTAATGTACATTAAAATTCCTAGCTCAATCTTATTATGATAAGAATAAAAGTCATAAAGACGTCCAGTATAGTTTACTATTCACTTTGATACAGGTTTTTATGATAATACAATCTCTTATATTTCTGATTTTAAACATAGA
>JAPDSC010074474.1:170372-183591 GCA_026290005.1 Latrodectus geometricus | reverse complement strand
ATATATATATATATATATATATATATATATATATATATATATAATCCATATTGTAATGGCTTTCTCTAAATAAATCTACACAAGCTGTAACTAAGCCAGATTTATGTACCAAGAATGCACTTTTGTGTTGAATGCACAGGAACTTGATGCTGAAACATTAACAAACTATGAATTCAGACCTTTTTTTGAGAACAAAAAGATTGATACATCAATCTTTAACTAACGAACATCAATTGATTTATTGATTTCAATAAAAATGATATCAAACGGTAAATATTACAAGACAAACCAAATAAAGTATTAAGGAATTCGGTTGTGTTATTAACTATTTGAAATTCCATTATACTCCACCCGTATTGTGTCACAGTGTTTCTAAGTGTTCCGAGGGATTTTTTTAGTTGTGAATTTTTTAAAATGATGTTGAGCATTTTATTTACAGATATTTTCCTCTCAAACCAATCTATTTTATTGATCCATCATAAGTTACTATATCGCACAATCAAGATGATGCATACCAGTTGGTTTTTACTATATGGTGAAAAATTGTTGATCTCGAAGATGGTTACATCATAGATTCAAAAAAATGTTTAATAAAGTTTTAATTTAATAATAAAATAAGTTAAAAAATATGGAAGAATATATTTTATCAATTTTAATATTTGAAGCATTTTTACCTGATATTGATAGTAACAAGTGATTTATGAAAGTTTACTTAATTGCTCTAATATTACTCATACAATTTTTTAAAAAATCTGGTTCCTTAAAGTTTTTAATGTTTCTTAAGTACTTAATGCCAAAGTACAAGTACAAGTAGCATTATTTTTAATGCCAAAGTACTAAATGCTTTTTCTTAAAAATACATATTTTATTGCTTAATTGTTAATTAATTAAAACTATAAATATATATTTTTTAATATAAGTGCTTTTTTTCTAAGTAGAAAATTATATATATTAAATAAACTTGTTTTTAACAATAAATAAGTCTAAATAAATAATATTTTATTTGCTAATGTTTAATATTAATATAATGAAAAAAAATATGTTTAATTTTAATGAAAAATATTTTGTACATTAAATTGATTTAAATTATTCAAGAACTGTGAGCATGCCGAACATTTTCCCTAAAAATTTTAAACATGAAAGCATTTTTAGACTTGAAAAAATTTTCTTTTTTATCCATTAAGATTATAACGGGAAACAGCAAAAAGTATCTCATGCTGACACTTACTTCTTAGAATATTATTTAAGAATTTTTATACAAATTAAGGAGAGATTCTTTCTTAAAAATAAATGCATTGCAAATGCGTCCTCATTTGAGTTTCTTTTTTCAAAATAAATGTGTTTTTTAGACATTTGAAAAGAATGAAACAAAGTATTTTTCTTTCAAGATTTACACAGTATTAAAACATATTTTAAGCACAATAAAATAAAGACTGTTTCTACTTCCACACTATTATGATGCATTTAATTAGGTTTAGGTTTAGAAAAAACATTGTTTTACTTACATTTTAATCTTTTTTTTCACAGAAGATTTTAGAAACGTTAGCTGCACTTTGTTGTTAAACATATTTAAAGAGAATATTAAAAAGAAAAGAAACATATAAATAATAATTTAAATTTTTAACAATGCACATAAGAAATTAAAAAAGCAGTTTTTTTAATCCATGACTAATAATATAATGTAATAAAAGAACTCAAATATTCATTTTTAAGCTTATTAACTGTAAAATATATTAAATGTTGGACAAATTAAAAGTTTGACACTTTAAAATTTAACATATCATCAGTTTATAAAATAAATTCTTATAAAAACAAAAGAAAGTTAGATATTTACATAAATTCAAAGAAAGCATCTATTTTTCTCCAAAAAGAAGTAATTTGGTAGGAATTTTAATTATTTTTTTTGTTTCTAATGGTGGGCACAGTTGAGTAATTAACCCATTTGCCGCAACAAGGCCGAACACTGCTATTCATTTTATCGTTACCCGATGGGCACCTGTGAACCAAATCAAGAATAGCATCGCCCACGCCACACCACCACAAACCCGTTTATAGGGCTTGTCACAATCATCCATCATCTGAGAAAAGGACAAGAAACACAGAGAGAGAAAGTACATCCATGCACGAGCCGAATTTGAACCCAGGTCTTCCCCATCCATAGTCAGATACTCTAACAATCAGACAGGGTGGGCGACGGAATTTTAAATATAAATGTACTTATTATACTATTTTCATGCATCCATGAAATCATTTTTAGTTTAATTAATGTTATTCACAAAAAATAGTTTAATAAAATGATGTTTACAAATTAATGTTATGAACATCATAAGCTATTCATTTTGCAACAATTTTCTACCATGGAAAGATCCCAATGACATCCGAAACAGAATTCCTGAAACAAGTAGAAAGCCAAATACTTTAAATATTTTATTTGTATTTCGAAATTTATAAAGATAAATTTTCTACAACTCGTAAATATTTATGTACTTATCAAAAGTTTTTAAATTAGTAAAATGCTTATAAATAATCTGGATAAAGTTTACCTTCACAATTTTCTACAAATTTAGATTCAGGAGTTAAATATTGCAAAATATTAATCTTTAACAATTTTATAATTTTCTTTAAAAATACTGAAGACAAAACCGAATTCAATTAATATTGTGAAACATTTAATGTAAGAATGAAAACTGGTATATTTATTTTATTAATATTATGCATATAAAATTAGTGTTATGTATTTATTGGCATTTATTTTATATTCTGAACCAGATATAAAAAATAGTCCATATGAGATTACTCATAAAGTCATAATTATTGAACTAAAGATAATTACTTTATAATTATTCTTTTTAATTTAAATATACAACTATATGTTTTTATTAATACTTTATTTAATTTATATATCAAATTAAGTTACCAAATTATTGTTTCCCTCCATAGAAAGAGAATGCATTTTCATTTATAACATTTTATTTTTGTACATATTGATCTAAAATTTACTTTAAGTATAAGTTTAATGTTTACTATAAGTTTAAAGTTTACTTTAAGTACTTTAAGTATCAAAACATAAATTTAACTTTTAAATCTTTTATAATATTTATTGTAAAATTAATGATAAGAAATATACGAAAAATTATGCATTAAATTTGGATCACATTTAAAGTTTTTAATTTTACCATCAACTGTGTTTTCACTTACAATTTATTCAATCGGCTTCATTGTTAACACGATGTTTTAGTGAATATTCGTACTATGTATATGTGCTCGTAATTTCTATTTTAATTCTATATATCATATTCATTGGCATTTCAATGCATTCCGAGCACTAATTAAATTTACATTTAAATTAGAAATTGAAAAAAATGGAGAATTATATACATTGATAAATTGACACGTTAGTTTTTATTTTTTACCTTATAATATAATAAGTATATAAAGTCAAATTATAAAGTCAAATTAGTACTATTAATAGACGATATATTTGAGAACTGATACATTTAAAAAAGCTAAAATTAAAATTATTTCCACTTAAAATTCTTATACCTTTTAACAAAAAAAAGTAAATATATTTGAAGAAATAGCAACATTTTATATTCTTATACATATTTTCTTAACTAATATCTATGAATAATCGTGAGTAATTTTATAGATTATTATCTATAATTAACTAAAGTTTTATGCATTTTTTATTAACTGTTTAATAAAAACACAAATTTAACTTTTTAAGGGAGTTTGGTATTTATAAATTTGTACTACCATATTATTAAAAAAATATCATTGAATATCATAGTATTATTAAAAAGATATAATTAGAAAGGTAAATAGGAAAAACTTTGTCATGCACATACTATCAACACTGCAGCTAAGCTTTGTATATTTTCTCAGTCGTTATTTTCTTTTATATATTTATTGTTTTTTTTTAAATAGAATTTTTTAATAAGATATAAAATTACATTTGGTATGCAATAAAATACCATAAATGACTAGTTTTTTTAAAAAAAATTAATGCAATATATATATTTTTTCCTCAAATATTTAAAACCTGCTTTAAGCAGGATGAAAATAATTAATAACACGATTAAATAATAAAAATTATTATTCTTTATTTTATGATATAATATGAAAGCAAAATTAAATTCATATTTAAGCAGACCTATTTCCCTAATTCGAAGTTGATTTCAATAGATAAACACAAACTTTTATTATAAAAAATATTTTTTAAAAAATCTTTAAATTTTAAATATGTATAATTAATTTCTGAAATTTAAATGAAATTTTAATTCATATATTTATATTGTATTAAATATGTATTATTTTAATTCATATATTTATATTTTAATTTATCATATTTCTTCTCATAACTTCATTTATATGAGCATTAAGGTTAGTTTTAATGATTATCAAATACCGAGTTGAAATTTATCAATGTTAATATTTGTTGAAAATGTTAATAATGCACTTATAAGCTAGATATGAAAGCTTGTAAACGGATTGAAATCGAAAATATTTCAGACAGACAAACAAACAGATAAATCTGATTTCGTAATAATAGGATATGTTAAAAATCAAATAAAATATTAAACACTAATCCCAGAATGAAAGTTCTCTGAATGAATATACTCGTATTACGATTTATTCTACTTAGATAATAAAATATTAAATTGCTGCAAATTGCCATTGTTATGCCATGGCAAATTTCATTAATGGGTGTTTTCCCAATGGAAGGAAAGATTCTTATATTCGCTTCATAGGTACAAAAATGCTACATTTTGAAAAACAAAACTAGTTTCCAAGTAATTTTGTTCAAGTTTCATTTTTATAGCTTAAAGTAAGATAATTTAACATTTCATATACATATTTTTTAATAAATAAGGATGGTATGATTTCGCACACATGATATACTTTTGGATTCAACATTTGATTGATTGTGTGAATGATACATTAATTGATGTCATTTAGTAATTTCTCTTTAATTTACAGTAATAAAAACACTTAGCATTATATATAATAGTTAATAAAATTATGATTTTATTAACAATTGAATTCATTCCTATTATACTTTTTATTAGATTTATAGAACCCATTTGATTTGCAATGCTAACCATTTATATAAGACTATGCGTTATATCAAAATATATGTATATTGTTATTAATATAAATATTTCTACATATGTATAATTTAAATTAAAAAATAAAATAAAATCATTAGCTCTTCTTGAAGATTTTACTATTTTAAATGCATAATTTAAAATATCATTATTAAATTTTTAACTAAACATTTTTACATTCTTCAATTTTACAACCAAAATGTTTGTGAACAGCTTTTACAAATTCTGTCGATAGAAAATATTTATGCATGTAAATTTTAAATTTATTGCGAGTTTACCAGAAAAATTTAAAAATTATGTATTTATTTAAAGTTACTTGATTAAAAAATATATAAACTAGCAAAAAAATGTAAATAATGCAAATAAAACTTATTTAATTAATAATATAATTGAACATAATACTAAATATAATTGATTGATTTGAAAGTTTTTAAAATATCAGAATATTTGTAATGCATTGTTTAATTTTTCAATTAAAATTCTTTGCTAATATAGAAAGCTAATTATCTCGCTTGATTGCTTCAAGTTTATACTTTGTCATTTATGAGTTTAAAAAAACAATTTTACATCAATGTGATTTTTTCACAATTGCTATGTCCAGATACAAGTAAATTGAATACATACTTTTTTTGTCTGAAATGTTCCCAACTTTTATTGAGAATTATTCATTTAGAAAGAATTTAAAAAAATAAAAAATTCATTTCAATACCTCTTGTTCTTTATCTCAAGCAGAAAACCGCCTCAATGCTTAGAAATTCATCAACAAAATTATTGCAATTATGAAATGCTTATTTTCGCTCACTTAATTAAAAAAATATGTCCGTCCAGTGAAGTGAAAAATCCTTTTCATTACATATTAACGCTACTTTTAATTATTGCTTTAAGGATTCTATTTTTTATTCCTACAAAAAGTATATGGTTATTATTTTTGTAATGAAAAAAGAACACTTATTAAATTTAGTTTGGCAAACCTTTATTTTTAGCAGAGTTATTGGAAAACTTGTAAACTCATATTCTTTGACAAATGATTCTCAAATAAGTCAATAGATCAAAAAAGTTAACAAATAAATAATTATTTTTAATTTTTTTTATTTTGTTTCTGAAGAAACATTTTTTACTATAAAAAACTAGTAATATTTTTAACAAAGATATCAAATAATAAGTTTGAATCATAAAAATTATGATCATAACGATTATGATAACAATATGACATGAAAATTTTGATCGTTAGCAAAATGAATCAAATGTAAATTATAAGAAAATTGAATTCAATTATTCACCATACTATTCACCATACCATTGAATTCAATTATTCACCATATTTTAAATCCATATGACAAATATTTGCGATTCAACTCGAACTTGAGATTAATTTAAGAATAACATTTTATCACGCTTCAGTAGTCACATAGTTACATAAGAGATAGAGATAGATAAAATTTTACATAAATACAAATGTTATTTTGGAGTATTTTATAATTATAAGGGTTATTTGCTTTCAAATAGAAATAAAAGCTAAAATATCTTATCATAAAACTTTGATTAAATATCTTATCATAAAACTTTGATAAACGCTTCAATAGTCACATAGTTACATAAGAGATAGAGATGGATAAAATTTTACATAAATACAAATGTTATTTTGGAGTATTTTATAATTATAAGAGTTATTTGCTTTCAAATAGAAATAAAAGCTAAAGTATCTTATCATAAAACTTTGATTAAAATATGAATGCATATAAATTTACATGCACAAATATTTATTGTAAAAATAAGACATATAAAACTACACATTTATTAACAACAATCAGTTAATAAGTACTCATTATAATTGAAAGTTACATATAAAACATCTGTTTTAAAGTGATGTTAAAGGAATGTGAAATATATATAACATTTTTTTTTTGTTTTATATATAACTTTTTAAGCAAATTTAAACTCTAACCAAGATTTATAATAAAAACATTCGTTTATAATTACACTCTGGGTAACTAATACTTTATGAAAATACAAAAGTAAAGAAATCTCAATATGATAGTTATATTTATTCAGTTTGAAAACTGACATTGATCTATTTGAAAGTAATTCATTACATTTTCAGAAATGTAATGAATTATTTCAGATGTAATTCATTGAATTATTTCAGATGTATTCAGTTTTGTAAAGAAAATTATAATCAATCATAAAATATTCTTAGTTCAACATTTTGCGTTTTTGTTTAATGTATCGGTCATAATTACGCTTACACTATTTATTTAAAATGAAGATATTGAATGCATATGTTATATTGTTCAAAAACATATAAAAATTTCAAATTTACCTAAATGAATCGTATATTACATATAAAGATATTATTGTTAACAAAGACGAGCATTTTAAAATAAAATGAGTTTTAAATCTTATACAGAAACGTAGAAATCTTATCTTATCAAATCTTATACAGAAACGTCCTGAAAGAAAATGAATAAATACTTCTTTAAATTTGATTAAAATTATTTATTTTTAAGTGTAACTGTGGTCAAAAATATAAATTTATTTTTTCCTCAGTTTATTACTTTAAATTTCTTTCATTATATAGAACACATCATAAAATTTGTTACCATTTGTACAGAAAAACTTAGCTCAATTGGAACATGATAGAATCAAATGTTAAATATTTTGCCAATCATTGCATTTGGTCTTCCATCAAAAGATTATCATTCCACAGAATTCTTCCTTTTGAACTTAAATTTGTGCAAAACTTCTTTGAAAGGAATCAATTAATTTAAATGTGGCTCACTGCACATCTTATAACATTATTTTAGCAAACAAATTCAATGCAAATAAAATATATATTATGACACTAAACATAATATGTTATTTGAAATTAACAATATGAGCATTTCTTATGAATATTTCCTAGTATTTAACATAAAAATTTACTGATATTGATACAAAATATCAAATTCTGTTAATAACTAATTTTATGTTCATATTATATAAAATTATATAAAACAATTCTTCAATTGAAAATTTCCAACATATTTGAAATAAATTATTATTAAATGAACATAATACATCTTCTGTTATAATTTAATCAAAAATTTGGTTTATTTTAATTTTAATTTTAAAAGGCATATTTCTTCTCTCAAAAGTCTTCAAAAGATAAGAAAATGATTTTCTTGCGTTTTTAATGAAGCAATATTTGTTTGTTTGTTTTTTTTTTCATTTTATCTACTTAAATAATATACATTAACCACATATCATTAAATAAATCATATTATTGGACAAATAAATTATGCCTCTAACAATAAGATACAAAAGACTTTTACTTTAAATGCTATTAAAATGCACATTTCACTGATTAAAGGTTTGATTTTAACTTTATGTTACTATTAAAAAATTATATTAAAGATTAAAATGTAATATAATATTCTTTATAAAAACAAATTATAGAATCAAACAAGAATATTAAAATTAATACTTTATGTTTATAAAATGATAGTTAATCAATGAATTTAATAGTTAAAGTATCACCCATTAAAGTAAACGAAATATGATTTTCCCTCTTGAAATATAAACCATTACTATAAAACTCCCCCTTTCGAAAAGATATATAAATGAGGATTATGATACTTTCTCAAATAAATTGATGGTACGAGTATTTGGTGTTAAATCTATGTTTTTATAAAACAGTATTAAGTAAAGTAAGGGTAAATAATTCAGCTTTTGATAGCAGCATCCTACTTTTAACCAGAAGTGGATTACATATCATCTACTAAAATTTAATACCGTCTCAAGTAGGAAATCCAACTTCATTTTATTTTATTGACGTTTTGGAAAAATAAAGATCTTTTCTGAAATTAAATATTTCAAGAGCTTTTTTGTAAAGAAATTTACTACATTTTTTTATCCTACATTATCTAGGAAGTACATTTGTAGTGACAAATGAATATAAGTAAAATAAATTTATTGGAGTATTAACTTATATTTTTTTTCATTTTCCATATTTCTAAAGGATTTCTGTCCGTGTATTATACATTATCTATTTTTTAAATGAAATTGGTTTTTGGCTGAAGAATAACATAACAAAAAATAATAAGGAAATCTTTATCTCAACTGTGGATATAAATTCTAAATTTATATACTAATGGAATTTATATACTAATAGATATTAATTCGAACATAAATTTCATAGAAACATCAAAATTCATTAAAACTAAACCAATAGGAAATTATATTTTCATAACGTGTTCATTTCTATTCAATTAATATTTTTGAAATGGTACTTTTGTTATCAAATTTAAGACTGAAATAAAGAAATTTTATAACGTGCAAAGTCATTCTTTTAAGAGATATTTCCAAAAAAACATTTTCCATGATTTTAAAGCCTATGCAAAATTTGAAATTATCAAATGGAAACAGTAAAAATTCATCATTTAAGCTGATTAATATTTTATACTTTCCTAATAAGATTTCGTGCTGTTAAGTATGGTAAATTTAATGGATATTTTTTCTTATTTTTTTATGTATAAAACGCATTAGCTTATTGTTTAATTGAATTAACTAGCTCAAATTTTATAGTGTTCCATTTTATCTTATCAATCTACAATATTTTTGAGTGAGTTTTTTATATGAAAATATTTTTAGCAAAACTATGTTTTACGTAGAATTTCATGCGACTGTTATATTTTAACTTTAATACATATGTTTTGCTGATCTAATATATATAGTTTGGGAATATTATGCTAACTTTATTGAAAACAGAATAAACTTTATTAGCAGCATAAAAAATTGGGGGAAAAATAAAAAATGGAAGAATAACACAATTTTAATATAAATAATATATAGTGCCTAGGATAAACAATCTGTGTTCGTGTTTACTTTTTTTCATATGATTAAGATATTTTTTACTATGTCTTATATATTTATATGTATATACATATATATATTTATTTAATTTGTATGAACATCTGACAATAACAAGATTTTTTGGAAACTTGAAATATATATTTATATGATTGCATTGAAAATGTTTGCCTATAACCTTAAATTATGAATTTAATTCTATTGTTTTTACCTAAAAAGAGAATTTTATTTTGATCTTAATTAGATAATGTTATCTGTTTTTGATAATTATTTTTGTTTTTGCAAAATTTTAGTGTATCAACTACTGAATTAAAAAAACAATTAATGCCTTAATTTTAATAAATATTTTTTAAATAATAGCTTTAAAAATAGCTTTTAGTGTGCCCAAAAAAGATTCTGCAACCTTTTAATTTAAGTTTTCTCATTTAGCTGCCTTTATTTTAATTTTTAAAGCATTGTAGTGTAAAAACATTTTGCAAGTTAATGCAGAATTTTTCCCAAATTTCATAAATGGAAAACAATACTGGGTCTCATTTTTAATTGTAACATAATCTTGTCAACATAATATATAAACGAAAATGTATTAAACATTTGCAGACGTTTCTCTTTATATAAATATTGTGAAGTGAATAATAACATGTACGTCATATTGCAATAACATAGTAGTATAAATAACAAAATCTTTTAATTGAATTCTATTATTAATATCATTTTCTTAATATATATATTATAATTTTCTTTGTATTCCAGTAATTTAATATTATATCATTATTATCACTTAAATTTTTTTCAATATTTAAAATCTAAAGCATAACATTTAATGAATATATTTTCAATAATTTTCCAATGAAGTAAGACTAATTAGCATTATAATTCCAAGAATTTTAATTTTGAATAATGTGGTCTACTTATTTTATTAAAATTTTAACCAAATCTCTATGTATTGTTTAAACTAAAATTTTGTTATTATTCAAAGCTATCAAAAATTTGTTGAAAGCATGCAAGAGCTGCCTGATGATATTCTGCGACTTTCCATTCTAGAATTTTTGGTCAGGCCAGTATTTCATCGATATCATGCGCGATTCGAAGACATAAAATGCTCTTAGACACGCTGATGTCAATAACGTAGGACGTGGTTCAGCCTGCACAAATAAGATAATGGTTGCCCAGCAGCCGGCACGTTAGAATCACCACTCACTCAGAGTAGTTTTTGCTGCTCATTCGAACTCTGATTTCGTTTGGCAAATTAAAGGTTGAAATGGAAAATTTTTAAGTTATTGGATCATAAAGTTGACAGAAATAAAACAAATTCAGTGTTAGGTTTATGGTGCAACTAGAGATGTCAGCAAAAGCATTGATATATCTAGAGATAGAGGATGTAATCTTCCATGACATTAGGGAAACCTACATTAGCGCAAAAGAATTCTTCATAGAAATACAGACAAATAATCGGAGCTTAATGGTGACCGGAATATGAAAATTGAGTGTTATACTTGTGGTGCAGCTTGACACGTCCCTAGAAACTGCCTGATACCTAAATATGCGGAAAATAATCCTCCACCACATCAGTGAATCTTACTTTATCGCAAAGGAACTTTTCACAGAAACGTAGGAAAAATATTAAAAATAAACTATGTAATGAAAGCTCCTGACATTTTACGAGAGTTCAAAGGTAATACCAACATTTTTCTAAGCAAAGTTATTGTTTCACTGACTTCGGAAACAAATCCATGATATTATAAAAAATCCATGATTCATAAAAGCCCAAAGAGAAGATAGAGATATAAATCCAATTTTGAAATTAAAGGAAAGGAAACCAGTATGCTACCAAGTTTGAAGTACACCTCCTTTTACAGTCCTACTGCTAAACACTTTTAAAATCTATAGGACCCACTCTAAATAAGAAAAGGTTTGTTATACAAGAAATGGGAGTCTGATGACAAGTATAGTTTCAAATGGCAACTTGTACTTCCAAAATCAAAAACTTCGGATGTTTTGATGGCACTAGTTAGCAGATGTACTGGAGGCCACTTCGGGTGATAAAAACCCTACAGAAAGTTGTAAAACATTTTTATTGAAGCAAAATTGAACAAAATGTAGATAAGTAGTGCTGACCTTTAATGATTGTACGGCTTGTAAGGGACCAAAGAAACATAGTCGAGAGAGATTGCATTTGTACAACGTAGGAGCTTCTTTCTAGTGAATTACAGTAGAAATTTTGTGTTCCTACCATGGTCTTTAAATAGTTAAAATTACATCCTAATTGGTGTTTGATACTTTACTAAGTGGGCTGAAGCGTTTTCAATCCTCGATCTAGAAGCTACTACAGTAGAAGATGTTTTAGTGCAGCAATGATTTCCAGACTCATAACACTCTTATAAATTCATTCAGATAAATGTACGAATTTTATCTCTGCTGTTTAAAGGAATGTGCCAATTTCTCAGTGTAGACAAGAAGCAGACCACGCTTTTATATCCACACTCGATTGTATGATAAAGGAGTTTCACTGAACCCTCTTGAATAATCTCTCATTAATAGTTTCCAGAAATCACCTAAATTCGTACTTGAAGCTACCACTCTTTCTTCTTGCATATTGCAAAGCTGTCCACAACTCTACCGGATATATTAAATCTCAGATAATCTTTGATTGTAAACTTCGTCTCTCCAGTTACCTTCAGTTCTATCAACCACCGGAAATATCTTCATTACCTAAAGAAAATTTGCTATCTTGTGACACAATTTGATGATGTCCATAATTTTGCTCGAAATCTTAAGAATGAAGACGAGATAAGACACAAGAACGAAAAGACATAAATTTTCAGAAGGTGATTCATTTTGATTGTAAAACTCGATTCTATCTTTCGTGTAGAGAGCATCCCGGTTGGCTTGCAATTATGGAGAAGGTCTTTTCTTTAAAGTTGCTAGCAAACTGGAACTGTTTCTATTCAGTCCTAAAAAGACTGAATGACGTCGTCGTTCGTATAATAAAATCAACTTCCTTAAAAATTAGTAGACCATGCTCTTTGTTAATAAAGTAAATAATTTAAAGTTAATTTTTTCTAACTGACAAATACTTTTATTTGTTTTTGTATGCAACATGTTTCATATCATCTTAAAATATAAATTCTTTTTTCAATGTATATATGGTTTCCTATCATTATATTCTTCTGACCGGGATATTCAGTTCTTGAGCAGAGCAATGTAAGACGTCATGATCATTACTTTTTAAATATCTCAGACAGATCTGAAAAACTCAAATTTTG
>JAPDSC010074474.1:156391-169972 GCA_026290005.1 Latrodectus geometricus | reverse complement strand
AAATATTCAGAGATAGAAATATGTATCTTTATTAAGAGTCATAATCTATGGCATAAATCTGTCAGCAAATAGATATTCCTTATTCTGCTGAGTGAGAATAAATTATTACAAGCTTATTTTTAATATTCTTGGAAGTATTATTTTCTTGACTCTTTTGCTCTTTCAATTTGTGTTTGCTGGCAATTTCCTTAAACAGCTTCTTTATTTTCAGGTAAATATTCCAATTATTTTTTTCTATTGATTTCGCACTTGTTAGAAAAAATAAATATAATGTTTGTTTGTGAAATATGATTTAATTTTTGTGCGTGAAGATAAATGAAATCCAAATGTATTTCTACTCTAATTTTCTAAACATAGCATGTGCACTGTGAAAAACCTATTTTGTATATATTATACCAATTCTGACAAACCTTGATACAAAAATTCTGATTTTTTCTTTTATTTTTTAATTTTAAAAGTTTATTTTTTTTTTAAGTTTTTTCTCAAATCTTGGCATTGGCTAACGACTTTACTGTATTAGTTGGCAGACCCAAGAATTATGTTGCAGAGTCCTTCTATTTATTAGAAATCATGACATGGAAATTAATCCTAAACATAAATGCATATAAAACTAAATTCTTTAGAATTACCATTAAAATCTCTCAAATTATAATATTTTTAATTAATATTAGAATGATTTCGAAGGTGAACACAACATTTGCTATTTAAGTGTATTTTTATTCTTCTCGAATTACATATCAAATTAATGTACTATGTACTACAAAATTTACATTGAATACAAACAGGAAGAAAATAGTTTTTGTAAAATTTTACACACCAGTAGAATAGTTTTAGTATTCCATGGAATAGGAGGATTTTATGTATAAAGAAAAGATAGTAATTCTTCAAATCGTTTCGAAAATAAATAAGAAATAGTTCTTTCCAGCTTAAGAACTAGTTACATAAGTAAAGCGTGGCCATTCATCGTTTGTTTGTTCTACCGATCAGGAATAAAAAGAATTTTTATTCCAAAATAGATTGAGTTGTGGGCAAATAAGAAAATACTTTCATTGTGTTAAGTACTTTCAAAATAAGAAAGTTCTTTCCAAAGTTCTGATTTCCGTATCTTTCTTTCATTTTATATTTGTTGCCTGAAAGATTTAGTTTTCATATATGTAAATAAAACATTTTTAATTTACTTTGATTCATTATTGCTCTTATCATATACATCTTCAGTTTGATTTTATTATTAATCATAGTCTTGAAAACTCTTCCTATGTATTGTGTATCATATAAAAGTATTTTCAATGATATATTTATCAAGTAATAACTTTTTTCCACTTATATGGATAATAAGGGGAGATATTCATTAAGCAATTCAATGCTAATATATAATTTTAAAAGGTTTTCCAGGTGATCATAAAATCTGATTACTTTTTATTTTAATAATGGTGAATAAGTATTTTATGTAGACAATGTTTAAATTTTAATTTCTTCTTTTAGTTTCAGAATGTGTCACCTAATTGTAAATTGATAAGTGGGATTAAAAAAGAAAAAAAAACATATTTTTCCTTTTTTTTTTTTTTGTTTACTTTTAGGAAATTTTGAAAATTAGTTTAGAAAATGGGATGCGAAAGCTGATTTAACTTTCCACCAATGAAAAATGAGAAGGTAAACTACCTTAAATTATATATTTACCTTTCAAAATATTTTCCTACATTAATTCATTTAAAAACTGAATTAACTTCTGATCATCAATATGTTTTGGTATATTAAGTCATCGTCTTTTGTTTAATAAAGTTAAAAAAAACGCACTTTAAAAGCCCAAAAACTGCATTTAACTTACATTTTATAACTAATAGTTTTGTATTTTTAAATAAATTTGAATGTTTTAAAAACGAATTGTGGTCAACCACTGTGTTGTACTATATTTTGAGAATATATGACTCACATATTGCAATGGTTTTTGTAATGTGTAATGTTTGAAATTTAAATAAAAAATTATTGGAAAAAGTAATAGGTCTAAAATCTTTTGAATGTTCTATTTATATTTTTAATATAGTGTTACATATAGAACCTCAAAAAAATGTATTGAGACCTCTCAAAAAAAGGGAATAATTATTTTTTGTAATTCTATCATCTTAAATTTTATTCACAGGTTTGTTCATAGAAATATTTATTTAAAAATGGGAAATATTAAAAACATTCAGAAATTAGAAAATTTCTTCTGATTTATATCTGGATCAAAATGAGAAAACTCTTAATCTACAATTCATTACTGTTACAGCTCTGTACTTTTAAAATAAAAATACTAAGTAATACATCTGTAATAGTCGATTTGGAAACCAAGAGTATATTAATGTCATTCAAGATAAATATATTAAAGTAAATATTCAAGTGAAAAATTAAATTTAAAATAACAATAATACATTCAAGTAATTTAAGGAATTCCTTAAGCTTTTTTTCTAAAATTAATTATTAAAAATGCATTCCTGTTATGAGAAATCTCATCTTTTACACAAAAAAGAACATGAAAAATGAAGCATAAATTTAAACTTAACAGGAGTTATTTTTCTCTCAACTACTGGGAGTATTTACTTGAAACATATTACATCTTCACAAAATGTTACTTAAGTATTGTGTGTGTGTGTTTGTCTCACATCATCATATATTTTACTCAAGAATTTAAGCTTTTGTATTAGCATGTTTCTATCAAGGTTTTTAAGTTTAAATATCTTCTTATTTTGATATAATATAAAAAAATAGCACAAATGAGGAGATTTTGCTTATTGGGTATACTTGGAATAATAATAATTAAATTGCAAATGGATTAGCTTAAAATTTAACTATCTATCTACTTCTTATGAAAGAAATGCTGTTATCCGTCTCAATATTACCAAAGTTATTTGTGAATTGTGGTTAGTAATTATCCTGTTTCTCAATATATCCTTGCAAGATATTATATTGATGGGGTGACTTTTCAAACATGCATGTTAGCCTTAAAACTTAAGAACTTTTAAGCCAGTGATCATATAAACAAGATGTGATCCTGAAAAATATAAAAATATGAATTAATGCAGATGTCAAAGACTAGGGAAAGACATGTATCTTAAAAATCAAATTTATAATGACGTTGATCAGTTTGCAGACTGCTAAAGATGAATAAAAGTCCCTAAACCAAGGCAATTTCTATACTCTTATGATGAATTCAAGTAAAGGTTAACGATGGTGTTTTATAAGATTATGTTTCAGATGATAAAGTACGAAGAGCAAAATAATCAATGATATCTATTTTGTTCGTATGTCCACGAAAGTTAATTATTTGCATAACGTATTTTTTTGTGAAAACTCTGACTTTCCTAGCAGGTTACCTGAATAGCGTAGGAAATTTAAAATGCAAAAGTACATTTTTGAATACTATAATTTAAATTTTCTTTATGCATTTTTACAGCCTACATTTGGTTATAATAATGCTTTTAGAATGCATTTTTCATAAGCAAGATATATTTTAAACAGCAAATAAAATGATGAAAATACATTATAATTCCTTTGGAATAGTAAGGATGAAAATATACAAAATTTCAATTTTTTATTACTTTAATGATTACTTACACTTTCCACCTATTAAAATAAATTTGACTTAAAGGGTATTGGAAAGAAAATGTTGATAATTTTTTCCTTGAAGTTGAATTTGTTTAAATGTAAATGGAACAATACCATTAAATTTTTAAACTTGTTATTTTCCAAATTATGTCTTTTATTGATACTGTGTTTCCTATTAAATAAAGAGCATTTATGATATATTTAAATTTTAAGCTGGTATTGAAAACAATTTATATTTTCAACTTTAAGACAGGAGTACTTATTAAAAATTCAATAATAAGTTTGATATATAACTGTGACATAGATTATTTATTTTCAATGAAAAGTTTTTTTAAAAAAATATTAAAAACATGTCATTAAATGGAATTTATCAGTAGAGTTGTATGTCTTTATTAATACCAATTTCATCTTATCGAATGAACTTATAAATCACATTTTTAAGCTTTATAAGCGACACCCAATAAAATTTAGTATATTCAATTTACTAGCATTTTTTACTATGCACGATAAGTATTTATCATCCTCATATTAATATATTTAAATAAACGTGACTCACAACGTTTTATTAGTAGTTTTTTATAAATTAGCTTTATAGAAGTCCCTTGTTACACGTGTAATAAAATTATTGTTACACGTTCCTTTCCACTTTTATTTTGTTTGTTCTTTCGCAATTTTTACCTAAGAATCATGTATATTTTAGGTAGCTCCTTTATTATTTTGAATGTCTCCATGTACCTTTTACCACTCCGTAAACAGTTGTAAATAAATCTTCTTTCAGTCAAATATAATGTCTTTTAATTGTCTCCAACACCTAATTTCATTTTTAATCAATCCAGAAAGAATTGGGTGTCAAAAGATCCTGGCTTCTCGAAATGTACAAAAAGTGGTAATAAGTCTAAAATGGATTTCATTTGAAAATAGCAAACTATCGGACAGTGAAAAATTAAAATAGATTTGAAATCTAAATTGGGTATCATATAACTAAATTAAAATCTAATTAATAAACTTTATGTAGCTATTATAATATGATAGGAAAAAAAAAAGTTAAAGTATGTAATTTTTTTAATATTTTAGAAAAAATTCAAAGATCATTGAAAAAAATTGGGTAATTCTTAACACCTAAAAATTATTAGGCTAAAAGTAAAAATAATTTATTGAAATATTTTTATCTTTAATATGATGCTAGAAAAGTAATTTAATTCTTTGATGCTAGGAATACGGCTGGAATTTGGTAACAAAATTGCAAAAAGTTAATATTCAAGTAAGAGCTTATAATCATATCAAAGCTTCTTTAAATCTCACAGTTTTCTTCTCTAAAAAGAAAGATATATATGTTTATATTTTCACCCAGTTAAATTAAGAATAAGTAAATTAATCTTTATCTCAATTAAATCAAGAACAAATGATGTTAAATGAAACAGAAAAACTCCTTATATTTTAGAAGTGATTAGATGGTAACAATTTATCAAATTCTTTAAATATTCATATTTTACTGTAAAAAGGGAATAAAGATCCTAGAAAAGCTTTCAGAGATTAAGAGTTAAATCAAACAATGTATCAGAATTGGATAATCTTTTGATTATTTTAGTGGATTGCACACAAATTTTCGAAAACTTTTATGCTTCTCAAAAACTGTGTATTACTTCGAAATTAATATTTCACGCTCTGTTGTCGACTGAAATCCTTTTTTAATAAACTGTGTACCAGATTAATTCATTTTCTTCATTATGTACGAATATTTGCATTATTTATAATTGAGTGTAAAATTTTCGGAACTAAATGTTTCAAACAGATTTAATATACTTAATTTCCGTAAATTGTGCGTTATATATTTTTCAGAATTACATCTGTTGACACAGTGTGAGTCAAAATCAAATTTATTTGTCTACAAGAAAATGGCGCATTATTCGATTTTGGTAAAAACGAATTATGTCGAAAAAATATCCCTCCTGGGGAAGAGAACTTTGACCTTTCTAATCGTGAAACGAATATTTCCTCTTCCTTTACATATTCTACTCTCAATGCAAATATGAAAAGTAAGTAAGTTCTTTGAAACTGTAGATTTGGAGTAAATAACTTTAGACTCTTTTACAAATCTGTAAATTGAGAACAATTTTAAATTCCATTACAAAAAAAAAAAATATTTTCTAACTATTCAGAGTGAATTTTCCATAGAACAGGAAAAAAAAAGAAATTCAATTAGCAAATTAAATAATTACTTGAATATAGTCACAATTATTAATTTTGATACCAGATTTCACTGAAAAGAAAAAATAATTATATAATCTTATTAATATTTTATATTTCTAAGTCATTTTAAAGTAGTAGATTTTATACTATTTAAATTATTTGATATATAAAAATTAAAAATCAACGATGAAATTACTAACTATACTCATTACAATAAACTGTTGTATTTGTTGTTTATAATTACACTTGGCAATGCCAAGCCCGCAAACCAAGAGGCAAATAAAGTCAGAGAAGCATCTTCCGTTTTTTGACTAGAGCACCCTCATACGAAGGTGGAAGTACGACTTTTGGCTCATAGATGGCAGCACCATCTGAATCTTTAAATTTAGAGATTGAAACCAGTGAAGACCCAAAGCGTGGCTCCAACCACCCCCAGAGGTATCAATTTGGAATGGGAACATGGAGGACATTGCGACCTGACAGATTTTACGTGCCCCAGTTGCCATTACAATAAACTGATTAACTGTTTATTCATTGCATGAAATAAAATCATTGTATTCCAAACAAACTCCTAGATACCTTAAGTAAAATTATTAGTACCATATTAAAAAGTATAAAGTTGGTGCATAAAATAATTTACGAATACAAAATTACAGTATACTATTAAACTTTACAAAAAAAAAACTTTATGTACAGAATTCTGTTTAAAGATATTTCACTAAAATGCTTTTTCAACCAAATACAAATGATAAAGTAAAGAGCTATGAAATGACCAACATCAAATCTTGAATAAACTGTTATATCATTTGACCTGAGATTGAAAGATAAGAATGTTACATGGCCAAAAAAAAAAGAAGAAGAAGAAGAAGAAAATGTTACATAGCCTAAAATTTCAATATAGATTGATTTTCTATTGAATTATCGCAAATTGTTTGAAAGTGTTGATCGTGAGATACGTTATTTCTTATGCATGGTCTCAAGAAAAGCCTGAATTATTTTTACTTTTGGATTTTTTGACCATGGGGAAAATACATTTTTGACCAAATATCTTTTAACATATATGCCTTAAATATATACTTAGATTTTAAATGTAGTTAGAATATTTTATTTAATATTAGCAGAATATTAATCTATGACACATGAATAGTTATGCAACATAAGACGACAAAAACATAAAAGAAATATTTCTCGAAAATTTATTTTCGTAATCAAATAAATACTTGAACCTAAAATAGGTGTATTTCATATATTAAATAAACCCATTAAAAATTATAAAGATAAGATTTTTGTTAAATTAAAAGAAGATTTTATGTATCAAACAATTAAAAAATTTCATGACTAGTGATTATGCCGACTTTATTTCGAAAGATTTCTCCTAAAGTCAGATTTTTATAATGAAATAAATTAAATAAATACTATTAATAGTTTATACTGTGTACGATAAAGCCTAAAATTTCAATATACGAAGATTTTCTATTGAATTGTAGGAAATATTTTGAAAGACATAATCTTGAGATACGTTATTTCTCACGCATAATCTCAATTCAGGATTTTTCCTGAACAATTATTTAAGCTTTTTGGATTTTTTGACCATGGAAAAATACATTTTTGGACAAATATCTTTTAATATATGTGCATAAAACATATATTTAGCTTAGAAATGTAATTAGAAATATTTTATTTGATATTAGCAGTGTATTAATCTATAAGACATGAATAGTTATACAACATAATGCGATACAAATATAAAAGAAATATTACACAAATTTTTTTCGTAATAAAATAAATACTTGAATTTCTATTATTTCATATATTAAATAAGCCCATTAAAAATTATAAAGATAAGACTTTTGTGAAATTAAAAGCAGGTTTTATATATCAAAGAATTTAAAAAATTCAATTTCTAGTGATTAAGCCGAATATATTTCGACTGATTTCTCCTAAATTCAAATTTTCATAATGAAATTAATAAAAGAAATAGCATTAAATTTTTATACTGTGTACGATATAGCCTCAAATTTCATTATAATATGATTTTCTTTGGAATTATCGCAAATTTTTTGAAAGTCATGAACGTGAGATACGTTATTTCTCACGCATTGCTTTAATAAAAACCTGAATAATTATTTGTACTTTTCTTACTACTTGACTATGGAGAAAATACATTTTTGGCCAAATATTTTTAATGTAAATGCTTCAATAATATATTTAGCTTAGAAATGTAGTTTGAAATATTTTAATTAATATTAGGAGCGTATTAATCTACACACATGAGTAGTTATACAACATAAGACGACAAAAACATAAAAAAGTATTTCTCGAAAAAAAAATTTTTTTCGTAATAAAATAAATACTTGAATTTGTTATAGGTGTGTTTCATATATTGAATAAACCCATTAAAAATTATAAAGATAAGATTTTTGTGAAATTAAAAGCAGGTATTATATATCAAAGAATTAAAAATTTCAATGTTTAGAGATTATGCCGAATATGTTTCGATTGATTTCTCCTAAAGTCAAATTTTTATATTAAAATAAATAAAAGAAATAGTATTAAATTTTTGTACTGTGTATGATATAGCCTAAATTTCAATATAAAATTATTTTCTATTGAATTATCGCAAATTGTTTAAAAGTAATGATCGTGACATTTCTTCGGACTGTCTCAATAAAAACCTGAAGAATCATTTGTACTTTTGGATTTTTTGACCACGGGGAAAATACATTTTTGGCCAAATATATTTTACATTTATATGCCTTAACAACATACTTAGCTTAGAATATAGTTTGAAATGTTTTATTTGATATTAACAGAGTATTAATCTATAACACATGAATAGTTATACAACATAAGACGACACAAACATAAAAGAAATATTTCTCGAAATTTTTTTTTGTAATAAAACAAATTCTTGAATCTATAATAGGTGTATTTCGTATATTAAATAAACGCATTAAAAATTATAAAGAAAATATTTTTGTGAAATTAAAAGCAGGTTTAATACATCAATGAATTAAAAAAATTCAATGTTAGTGATTATGCGAATACATTTCGATTGATTTCTCCTAAATTCATATTTTCATAATGAAATAAATAAAAGAAAAAAGCATTAAATTTTTATACTCTATACGATATAGCTTAAAACTTCAATATAGAATAATATTCTATTGAGTTGTTGCAAATTGTTTGAAAGACATAATCGTGAGATATGTTATTTCTTAAGCAATGTCTCTATAAAAACCTGAATAATTATTTGCACTTTTCGCATTATTTGACCATGGTGAAATGCATATTTGGAGAAATATCTCTTAATATATGTGTCTTAACAACATACTTAGCTTAGAAATGTAGTTTGAAATATTTTATTTAATATTAGCAGACACTGTTCTTCTACAAAATCCAAAGAGCAACTTCCTCCTATTGCATCTGTGGAGCCCAAAGTGACCCACATCACTATATTTAGAGTGCTCGGAAATAGCCCCCTATCACCTGAAGAAGCTTGCACAACAAAACAATACCGATTTTCTCAAAGTTTGACTCGGGGACCGCCATCGCAGACAACTACTCTCCAAGCTTATGTTCTATGTGACTGGAAGAGGACTGAATCTCTGCCGTGACCTGAGACTACTTCCCTCTACTGATGCTGATGACGCGGGTAACCAAACCGAGGATTCGGGCAACGAATGGTAGCAACAGCAGTCCTATTCATGAAACATCAAAAATAACAATTTACAGGGACAGGCCCAAAAGAACTCGCCTCTGCTCCTCAGCTTCCAACCGGCAGCTCACTTGGGAGTATTATGCATACATGGACTTTCTTTTCTCCTTACCTTGTAATTATGTTTTGTTTCCTCTCATGGTCTTATGATGTTTTGGCATATAACTAATTAGGAGCTGAAGCCCTTTGACTTGAACTAGGGCAATCTGCCTCTAATTCATTACCCACTATTTTTTGTTTTTTATTTATTTTATTATTTTATTTTTTTATATTAAATATTTCAGCGATGCAGGTGCTCCCAAGCATTTCTTAGAGGTCTAGGGGGCTCTAGGTGTAAAGAAGACTTTACCCGTTAACCACATGGTACAGTCCAGGGTCTCCCCACACAGTGTAATCAATAAATCAATCAATTAATATTAGCAGAGTATTAATCTATAACACATGAATAGTTATACAACATAAGACAACACAAATATAAAAGAAATATTTGTCCAAAAATTAATTTTTCAAAATAAAATAAAAATTTGAATTTGTTATAGGTGTATTTCGTATAATAAATAAACCCATAAAAATTTAAAAATAAAATTTTTGTTAAATTATAAACAGGTTTTATATATCAAACAATTGAAAAAACTCAATGTCCAGTGATAATGCCGAATATATTTCTACTGATTTCTCCTAAAGTCAATTTTTTAAAATGAAATAAATAAAAGAAATAGCATTAAATGTTTATACTGTGTATGATGTAGCCTATAATATCAATATGGAATAATTTTCTATCGAATTATCGCAAATTGTTTGAAAGTCATAATCTTGAGATACGTGATTTCTTACGCATTGTTTCTATAAAAACCTGAAGAATTATTTGTACTTTTCATATTTTTTGACCATCTGGAAAATACATTTTTGGCCAAATACCTTTGTATATCTATGCCAAAATAACATACTTCGCTTAGAAATGTAATTAGAAATATTTTTTTAATATTAGCTGAGTATTAATCTATAACACATGATATATTATACAACATAAGACGATACAAACATATAAGAAATATTTCTCCAAAAACTTTTTTTTTATATAGAAAATAAAATAAATACTTGAATTTTTAATAGATGTATTTCGTATATTAACTAAACCTATAAAAGTTTTTAAAAATAAGATTTTTATTAATTTAAGTAAACCATATTCTACTGAGTTGCACATGAGCTCCATTGAGGTATTGTCAGACTTTATAAACAAAGTTGGTAACTCCAAAAAGTTGAGCCAGGATTAATTGAGTTTGCTGTACGTGGTACAAAAAGCTTTTAACTTTTGATGCATTATATTTGACAAATGAAGTGAAGAAGAAGAAGGCACACATTTCATATTTTAATTATACACTCTTTATTTGATAATGTTTTTCTCTATAATTCTATCTATCAATTTTGCTTCCATATCATTTTATTAATTTTTTTTTTATAAATTACAATAAATCAATGTGAAGTTTTCGTAAAATTGTTGCAAACTTTTGGAAATTTTTCTGAAATCTAAAATGTTAAAAACAAAAAAATTTCATTTTAAAATATTAAATTAACATTTACCCTTTTTTAAGAATCTTTCAAGTTATTCTTTAGAAATGTTAGTTAGAATTAATATCGATAGTGAGTTAAAAAATAATTACTCCAAACTCTTTTGAAAATAATCAAATATAATTTGAAATATATGTACATTATGCCATAACTTTAATGGAAACATGAATTATAGATGCAATATTTCCAGGAGACAAAAACAAGATTTCATAAAATATTAAAAATAATAAAAGTAATTTCAATTTATTATAATGATTTTATATTCCTGGGTATCTAAAGACGTTCCTAGTATTTTAAATTAAATTTGTTTTTGATACCTAATATTTTTTATTTAAATATTGAATTAGTTTTCAGTAAAAATTAAAATGTGAATTATAACATCAATCAAAGTAACAAATTTTTTAAGTTATTTTAAAATAAAAAATTCCCAGTGGTGATGTGATAATACTTCGTGCTCTAAAAAACACGGGTCCCAGGTTCAATATTCGGGCTGGGCAAGGTCGATTAAGTCTTTTATCCCAACAATTTTAAGGTAAAATTTAGTATCCAGCCTACAAGAATTAAACACTAGGAATTTTGCGTTAGGCTCAACATTTAACTGAGACGTAAGTCCCGTGGTCAAGGAAACAAATATGAACACTTTTAGGCCTTGATTTCTATTTGGCTGTCGTGTCGTTGAATTTACTTTTTTTAGTGTCAAATATTTTTAAGAGTTATCACAGTTATATATTTATATTATTTACTAACCAATTTATTTTTAAATTTAAAATATTTTTATCCAAGAAATTTTCTCACACATTCTATTTTTTAAATCATTTGTAATAGATAATTGATTGTCTATTCTAATAATTAGTGTGGTGTTTTCATCATTATCAAAGTGAGGTTCATTAAAACTGTGCCTTTTTATTTTAGTTTTTCAATCGCACAAATGAATTTTTTTTTCACGATTAATTTATAAGAGTAACACTCTTAGGATTTAAACAGAAAAATCCTTTTACAATTGAAAAAGAAATTAATAAATAGTAAGACTTAATGAGAGGATACAAAAAATCAGGAAGTATGAAATCGCCTTTTTTCTTTGGTAATTAAAATTAACATAAAAAGTAATATTGTGATATTCTATAATTTCAATTTAGTTTCCCATAAAAATAGTTAATTAAATTAGTCGCATTCAAATAAGTTTTCAAATGAAGAAATTATTAAGAAAAGTAAAAAACTAAAAATGATATAAATAAAAATATTTGTGCCATTGCTGTAGACAATATTTGCTGAAAAAAATACAAAAAAATATTAATGAACTTCTGTGTATTGAGAAAAAAAATTATTTGTGTTGACTTATAATACCTAACTCATTAGAAATAAGCTGATGCTAAAGTATAAAATATCATGTAAAAAACATTTTAACTTCACAAATTAGTAATTTACGACCAAATTTAAATGTTTATTAATATATAAATATTTTTTCTCTCTTTGATTAATCTCATGGGTTTTTTTTAATTACTAAAACATTTTGAATAAATAATTATGAAATCTGTTTTCAGTTAAATAAAAATGATTGTAATATTTTTCTTGACACAAAATTAATTGCCTTAAATATATTCTAAACTTATGGTTAAATCATTTAAAATTGTCATTTATTTTTATAATATAATTCAATTTAAGTAAAACTATGTTAAATCTACTATTGTTAGAAAATATTTTATCAAACTAAAATATTTATATTGAATAAAATAATGAGTTAAGCTATATCATTTACTATATGTAAATAATTGTAATAAAATTAATTGTTTAACAATATTCTTAGGTATGTTATACATTTAATAAATAAATAATCGAAAGTTAAGTTAACAAATAAATATTTTTGAAATGTAATTTTAAATATAAAATCGTTTCTGGAAAATAATAAAGAAATTATATTTACTTAAATCTAAAGGTGTATCTTAATTATAAGTTAAAATTTTATAATCTCAAAATATTTATATACTTATATTAAAGTAATAATATAATATTAAAGTATTTTTTTTATATTATTTTTATCAAGCATATTAAAACACTTCGTGATTAGCATTTCCCTACTTTACTTTATAAAACTTTTAGATACTAATATGGTTGTTGATGGAAATGATATTTTATGTTTTTCCTAAACTAGGTAAATTTATATTACCTTCCTAATTAGGAATTTCATAATTCATAATTAGTATCAATTAGTTCATTCAATTTTCATTCAGGGTGCTGGCATACAACTGAAGAATATGAATAATAATTCATACATAAAAAAGAATCTCTGTATAATGTGTATTTTTTATTCTATATTCATTTCTCGAAATTTTGTGTTTGAATATTTTTTTTCTTTTACTTTCATTTGGCATTAAATATTCAAATGGTAATGTAAATATGTATTATTAAAATATAGGCTAATAAAATGTATTTTAAAATTTAGACAGTGAAAAAATGAAGTATATCATTAACTTGGCGTATATATATATATATATATATATATATATATATATATATATATATAT